>OMKN01081563.1:4953-16194 GCA_900302345.1 Melanonus zugmayeri
ACAGCATATCTCAGCGAGCGCGGTCTCAACCAGAGCAGAACTGCGGAGGCCGCGATTGCTCGTGAAACAAACTACACTCTAGGGCACGGGCGCGATGGAGTGAATACGCATATATTTCCACTTAAAACGCAAATGTGGCGATATGAAACATTTATTAGATTTAAATCCCCCCCCCTTCTGCTCTATGGTACAATAAGACAATAATTTTAACCATGCTGTGGAGCATATTAAAACGGTGCTGCCTAAAAACAGAGGCAACGTTAGATTAGAAACAAGACATGAAGTTTTTAATGTTTTTTTTCTGTATTTTCCATGTTTCTTTGTGTTGTTATTAACTCTGAACCGTTGAACATGTTGGACGTCGGTCTGTTTAAGTTCAGATAGCTAAGATAAGACATGAAAGTTAGTGTAATCTTTGTTTTTGTGGTCGTAAACTTTGTCAGGGTTTGGACTCTTGAGGATTTGTGTGTACATTGTGTGTGTGTGTGTGTGTGTTTCAAAAAGTATTTGCCTGTCTTTTTTGTTTCGTGGAAATGTCAATGTTTGATATTTTGGAAATCATATCGGTAGCTCTAATGAATGTCGTCTAAATTTAGACGAACCAACCATGTTTCTAAGCAGATGTTGCTCCAAATAGAGACAATAAGAAGATATTTGCATAACGACAATAGACTACACTGAGATATCAAGGTTGCCCTCCGTGGCTGAGCATTGCACGTGGAAGTTGTATGTTTTGTTTGGCCTATTTGGATTCTGTCATACAGACCTCTTTAACCTTTTGTCCTGAGTGAAGACTATAACACAGGGGTCTTCAACCTTTCCAGCCCAGGGGCCCCTTGGTGGATTGAGAAATGGAGCAGGGACCCCTATATATATATATATATACATATATATATATATATATATATATATATATATATATATATATAGAGAGAGAGAGAGAGAGAGAGAGAGAGATTTTTCAGTTTACAAACCTGAATGCTGCACAAAGACAAAGCAACATACAGGACCCCCCCAAAAAACACAACAAAACAACAACTCGGCTCACAGTTAAATAAATCCTCTTGACAGAGTAGTGGAAATATCTAATCCAATGTGTGACATAAAAGGTTCTCATGTTCTGTGGAATACATTATCTTTAGAACGTCACAGACATGTCAAATAATCTAAGGATCTTGTCCGGTACCCCTGTTCAGAAGAATGCATTTTCTTGCACAAAATTTAATTTTGTAAAGTTTCCCTTTATATTTATCAGTAATAAGGCCATTCGGTATTCCAAGTAACTTGCATAGTGGATCACAGTCTACAGTAATAGTTAAGATCTTATTAATTTCCTGTCCTATAGTCTGTCAAAATGTCTATTTTACTACCATCTCTATTTTGCACTTGGGACATAGGGGAGACAAATCAGTGTTAAACATCTGTTTTTGGGAAGGGGATATATGAGCTCTGTGTAAAATCTTGAGTTGAATCGCTTTTACTCTAATACAGACATTCAAGGTTTTCGCACTCTCCCAGTCGTCATCTGTAATCTCTACTATGCGTTCCCTTTCCTATGTTTCTTTTAGGTGAAGGGTAAATATATGGTGCCTGTAGTACCATATTGATCATACTGTAGAAAGAGCTTATACAATTGCCCAACTGTAATAAGAAAAGCTGCCTCTCTACCTGAGAAACTGTGATTGGAGAGGAGTGTAGTAGTAGTAGTCTCACCTAACATAATCCCTTCTGTAAGTAACAGACTTGTTTTTTAATATTGTATCTTTCGGTTAATTGGTTAAAATACATTAAAGTGGATCCATCAAATAAGTCATACAGATTAGAAAGCCCTTTAGTTGCCCAAACCTGGAATCCAGTGTCTGTTGTACCTGGTAAGAAATCAAGGTTATCACATTCAGGAGTGAAGACAGGTGATTTGAGATCTACTCTCTAACCTTCTGGTAGCCTGCCATGCTTCAATAGTGTTGTCTGTTATGGGGTTATTACAGGCAGACTTCAGAGTTTTAAGCTTTTTAAGAAATAATACGTTTGTTAAGGACATTTGGACATGGAGCATTCTATTTCAAACCATAGCCCACGAGATGTGGGCTCTTTCTGCACCCAGCTAGCTATAAAGTGTAGGTGAGGACTAAGCTGATATTTTCAGATGTCAGGAAGGTCAAGACCTTCAGGTCAAGAGCAATTCAGGTTTTTGATAGTTTTATGCAATAATATAATTGGAATAATCTGAATCGGATATAGTAACCTAGGAACAATGTTAATTTTCAAAAGAGCAACAAGACCCAGCCAGGAAATAGGAAGAACGTTCCATCTCCTCAAATCTAATTTCATGCGTTCAAACAAGGGAATAAAATTAGTTTTATACATTTGATCAAAAGCGGATGTTATATATATTCCTAAGTTTAGAAAACCAGTTTAACCACCATTTAAAAGGGAAGGGCTGTTACGACCCGCAACCCTGATAGCCAATGTGGTGGAAAACCAAGAACAGCCGGAAACCAGGTAAAAGGAACAATGGAATTTAACAACAAACACAAAACACAACCGGGAATAAAGGATACACTGTTGGAGGGAATGTATGGGTGCAGAGAACACAATGGCAGTGGAATGTGTATCTATACTATGTGTGTGTGTGCGTGCGTGCGTGTGTAAATGGGGTGTTGTAAATGTGCATGTACCAGCTACCAGAGTCCAAGTCCGTTGCGCAGCAGAGGAGGTCAAGGCTAAGGGGGAGATTCGTTTGGGGATGATGTCCAGAGGGCGAGAGAGAGAGGGTGGTGAAAATGGGGTCCAAGTCCGCGTGGAAGCGGGGGCGAGGGCGTGGGTTCAGGAGGGAGACGATCGGGAAAACACCGGTGGAGAGATTGTCAAGCAAACACGGAGAAGCAAAAGGTTGCAGGGGTCTAGGAGATCTTGTATCATTCATTGTCAGAAGTAATACTCGAGCGACGAGCAGAGAGCAGGGGAAGCCTTTATACACAGGAAGAGCACGGCAGGTGAGATGATCACCGTGATCCCAATTGGGAACAGCTGGTGTGTGACGGGCCACAGCGTCCAGGACATCAGCGCCCTCTTGTCGCGGTAGTATGTGTTGGCGTCACAACAAGGGCAATGTTTTTGTTTTAGACTACCCAGTGGCATTAGCTCTGACTTGTTTAAATGAATTCTGTAACCTGAAAAGGCACTTAACTTGCCGATCATCATGAGCATAAAGAGTAATCTTATGTTGTTTGTCTGTTATGGTTAGGCCATGTATGTCAGGGTTTGTCCTAACTGCCACGGCCAATGGCTCTATGGCCCAAGCAAACAGGAGAGGTGAAAGAGAACAGCCCTGTTTAGGATTCACGAGATTGCGCGATCATTTGTGCGAGAATACCGCGAGATCTTGCAGGCTTGCAGGTCGGTTACCGGACGTGACGTGATTATAATGTACCCCGTATGTGTGAGTCATTATTCGTATTCCTTATACATATACTGTACGTATTCCTTCTATATTATCTTTTCCTCCCCTGTGTATTATTAAGAAGGTAGATATGTGTGTGGATTTAAATCAGTAAACACATAGCATAATATAATTACAAAATTGTTATAATTATTCAACACACGCCACTTCTGAAACGCTCCCGGTGGGCCTTGACGCCGGCACGGAGCAGGAGCCGTAACACGACGCAGCCGTAAGACGGTGCACACGTGCCCGGTGGGACCAAGGTGATAGACTAGCCACGTATTTTTAGTGGCACGGTGCGGCAAGCCGCTTCTGGGACGTCTGGTGGGACCACCAACATTGACTAGAGTGGCCGCGATCTGCTCCGGCAACGGCACCGGAGCCATAACGCGACGCACACGCGCCCGGTGGGACCAACCAGTTACACCTTGGACCCACCAGGCACGTGTGCGTCGTGTTATGGCTCCGGTGACGTTATGGCTCCGGTGCGTTACGGCTCCAGCGCGTTACGGCTCCGGCGCGTTACGGCTCCTGCTCCGTGCCGGCGTCAAGGCCGATCAGGAGCGTTTCAGAAGCTGTGCGCTTCAGAGCGCTGCCTGCAAAATCTCCCAGGATTTGCAAGATTGCGCGGAATTCACGAGATCGCAAGATAATTTGCGTATAACCATGGCTTTATAAAGAGAACAACACAAAGGATAAAAAGGATGTAAAAATCCTTTGTTAAAGGATGTAGTGGAGTGTAGTGGAATATAAAATGCTGTTTTTCAACTTCTAAAATAAACTTCTCGTCATCTATGGTGTCTCGTTTCTTCTGAAGACGCTCGGACAGCTTGGGACAGGTTGACTTCTTGCCCTTCCTGCCACCGATGATGTAATATTGATGTAGTAGTGTGATAAACGCGTCTGAGACGCGCTGCATCTGGTGGGATCACCCGCATTGACTAGAGTAGCCACAATCTGCCATAACACGACCTATACACGCCCGGTCATATCAAATGTCATTTATCTGATCTGTATTTACACGTTGATTGATCCTCCTTCCCATACTGTACATTCCCTGAGCCGCTCCGCGACTATTTGTCGTTGCTATGGCAACAGGTGACAACGGACTTAGCATCGGTTAGCTTAGCTTTAACGTCCGGGGAACAATACTCCATAAAATTACAATTTGGCATATTTACACATAATCATCAACAACTATCGACAGCCACAGTGTACACAACCTGAACCAGAGTGTTGTCACAAGTTATAAAGTTAAAGTAATACAGTTAACAGCTTAAATCCCAGATGAACTAACTAACGGCAAATCCTCCGTGACTATGTTAGTTCCCTTAAACAATATAAAGCACAATACAAACGGTCAAACAAATCATTAATAAGTGTACACTACTAATAAAACATAAAGGTGCTCACGTTACATTTACCCACCTGAAAGAATAAATACAAGACAAAATGATTGCACTGGTCTTCAGTTGGTTTACTCCGGTAACTACGGTAACTGCCAACTGAAGAACGCAGTGCAAACCCACAACTTATACCCTCCAACCAACGGTTAGAATATATCAGTTGGTGTGTGTTGGGGTGTTGTAAATGTGCGTGTACCAGCTACCAGAGTCCAAGTCCGTTGCACAGCAGAGGAGGTCAAGGCTAGGGGGGAGATCCGTTCGGGGATGATGTCCAGAGGGAAAAGGGGCGAGAGAGAGAGGGTGGTGTGTGGTTTGGTGGTCCAGGGAAAATGGGGTCCGAGTCTGCGTGGAAGCGGGGGCGAGGGCGTGGGTTCAACTTATACCCTCCAACCAACGGTTAGAATATATCAGTTGGTCTCGTGATGGTTGGTCTCATGCCCTTTTACTCTGCAGAAAATGAAATTGGGGGTATACAAAATAAAGTGCATATCCGTGTATAAAATAACATAGTTATAAACGAGTGGGCAAATAAACACATATGAATACCCTATGTGCCACAACTGCATGCACCAGATCTGCACTTTATGTACTCATTGTGTTTCTATTTTAATTTCTTTATTGTGTTCTGTGTCTTCTAATATGTATTGTGTTCTTAACTTTGCACCTGGTCTGCAATTTTTGTATATATTGTGTATTTGTTTTATTTCATTGATTCTTTATCTCCTTATCTGTACTCTGTCTTCTACTATATATTGTTTTTTAGCCTTGTAAACCCCATGTAAAGCACTTTGTGACCAATGTCTGTGAAAAGCGCTTTATAAATAAAGTTGACTTACTTAATGTGGTTGGTAAATATAGAATCGTAATTAAGCAACTATCGTTACCAAATAGCCATGGAACCATTCTGTACACACCACATAGATAGACAATAGGCCTACGTGTAACAACGTCATCATTTCATTTGTTCACACCAAATTTTTACAAAAATTAAAATACAAAATTAAAATGCGCTCCTTTCCTTTCCGATCCATTTGTGCGATATTGACTAAGTAAAAAAGTAGGTATAGCTCCAAAGTAGGATGGAATAGAGAAATATCCCCCAAATATATAATAAAATATATATAATAGTAATAATGCACATTACCATTACTACCATTATTACCGTATTACTCATATAGATGCACATGACCATTGTGACCATTATTACCGTATTACTCGTAGGCCTATAGATGCACATTACCATTAGTACCATTATTACCGTAGTACTCATATAGATGCACATTACCATTATTGCCATTATTACCGTATTACTCATATGCACATTACGATTATTGCCATTATTACCGTATTACTCATATAGATGCACATTACCATTAGTACAATTATTACCGCATTACTCATATAGATGCACATTACCATTAGTACCATTATTAGCGTATTACTCATATAGATGCACATTACCGTATTACTCATATAGATGCACATTAGCATTAGTACCATTATTACCGTATTACTCATATAGATGCACATTACCGTATTACTTATATAGATGCGCACCCAAAAAGAAAAACCAAAAACGCGCGCGTACAGAAACAGTTTCTGCGCGCGCGTGTTTCGGGTTTTACGTCTTCGGCGCGTTTAGCTTGAGCTACACGTTAGCTACCACACGACGAAACATTAGTGTATTTTACACTCACAGTTGCGTGCAAAGTGCATTCAAATAGGTCGCAACACGTTTTGGATAAGGTATATATATTGTTTTTTAAGTTGTAGGTACTTTATTAGCTGTATTGCAAGCTAAACGTACTTTCGTAAAAGTGCGCTAGCCGAGTAGCCGCCATCTTGGTTTTATAGTGTCGTGTTCTCAATTTCACTGTATTTCATCTTTTTGAATAGATCTAATGCCTAATACCCCATCATGAACATGGAATCAATTCCTGAATCTGATGTTGACAGGTAGGCCTGACTTTAGCGCCGTGCTAAGTCTTAATACATCACTATTGGCTATTTGGGTGTTGAATAACTAAAGGCTCTAATCAGCTTGGACACGTGGAAACAGCTCAGGTGTTTGTGTGCATGTATTGGCAGTCTGTATTCAATTAGTCTGTATTTCTATTTTTGTAATTTTCACTGGTAGGCCTACATGCTTAAACATATAACATATGCACTTAATGTATTTTTTCTTTGTGTAGTTTGGGCGAGATGGAAAGCAGCGTTAGTGATCCTGACAGTGAGTTTGAGGCCCAGTTTGAACCAGGGCGGCAGATAAAGCGTTCTGTGCCTGTGCCCAGCCTTGTGGTAAATGAAAAATCCTTTTCATGCGTTAATTACGTTTCTCAATGAGCCCACCAGACGATGACTCGACTATATAAATACAAGCTAACACCTTGTCTCTCCGCCTTGCCGTTCCTCTTGTCTTCTGACTGCTACATCAATTCTCACACAAATCCCTTATCGACCTGCCCACTCATGTGTTTCTCACCCATAGTCCCCAAAGAGAATCAGGCGCAAAGCCCCAGCGCTACCCACATCCAGCCCCAGTCACAGCCCCAGTCCCTCCCCAGGGACACCAAGGCAGGCCTCTCCTCCCAGGCCTGCAAGGAAAGGGAAGAAGGTCCTGGGTATCCGTGCGGAGGACATCTACAAAGCCATCTGCACTGGAAAGAGTGCCACAGTGGTGAGGGAATAGATAACACAGAAGAAGTAAACAATACTATTTTATATAAAATGTGGGGTTGTATGTGTGTTGGGGGGGGCAGACAGACAGACAGACAGACATGAGTAATGAGGGGGAAATAAGGCTCCAAGAGCTGACAATGAGAGCGATTATCATGCGCTGTCGGGAGCTGAGCGATGTGACCCTCTGGAGTTGCCTTTGATGCGCAGAGAGGAAGGAGCTCTTCATTGGGTCGCTTTGTCAATGATTGACAGCACAGTCATCCAACCATTGTTGGGCTCTTAAGGCAGTGTTTTGCTTCCAGTTTTTGTTGGTGAAATTGGAAAAAATAAGGAATGTTTGTCAATGGAGCACAATTAAAGGTTGGGCAAGTGGAGTCTGTTACAGTGTACAGTATGCCTTTCTGTTGAAGCCTCTTGAACCCATTGCTCTTAGAGATTACCACATTATAGAAATATAGAAATAATGTTATTGGGCAAAAGTCCAATAAATTATTTCTGTAGTGCATTTTGGTTTATTTTATTGTAGACTGTCAACAACATAAATGATGTGCTGTCACTATTCCTTCATTAACTCAATACTATGGTCACAAAAAAACACATTTTGTTGCATTTACAATTTTTACAATCATACCCTTAAAAAGTTATTTCAATAAGTAGAGAGCGTCAGAAAGCATCAGAATGTTGCCCAGAAAATCGAGATAAACAACACAATTTGGAGACCCTCTCTCAAATCAAATACGAATGTAGTTACATTTTAATGTTGCATCAAATCAATGGGACATTTAATAGAAAGCTCCCAGCAGCCAAATCTGACAGATAGTAGCAGATAAATTGTCTTTTTTCCATTAATTTTCATATTAACTCTCCCATAATTAGATGAATCTACACAATACATTAGTATCAAAGTTATCTCTATTTTTATTAAACTCTATTCTGGGCTAACTGAGGTATCAAGGGGCTAACGGACAGGTCTTGCAGAGCCTTATGCAGGGAGTTAATGGGACCATCGAGTGAGACAGCTGCTAACTGATATATCCAATAACCACACAACCCCCTGACCCGAATGCTGTCGTCTCATTGGCTGCCTTACCGCTGTCCGTCTCCAGACCATTGTAGATGAGTGGATTGACGGCTACAAGCAGGACCGGGAGGCGGGGCTTCTCGTGCTCATCAACTTCATCCCTCAGTGCTGTGGATGCAAAGGTCAGGGGTGAAGAGATGAAGGGGGCACATAGGGGTCAGAGTTCACAGGATTATCTTCCTGAAATTCAGCGGAGCGATCGATCAGTCCTTCATGTTTGATCTCTCCGTGACTACCGTGACTAACAATGCAGTGCTAGGCTGTTTTATTCGGATCTATTGGAAGCACGTATCTTTGCTAAGGACTGAATGGTAAAAGACAGAAGAATATTCTTCTTGTAGTGTATAAGTGCAGGAACATCTAGAATACCGCTAGCCAGGCCATGCTAGATATACACTAATATATCTCTATTTTATTCTGTTAAGTAATATAAACATGTGTGTCCAGGGGTGGTGACCAGAGAGATGTTTGACCAGATGCAGAATGCTGAAATAATCAGCACGCTGACCAAAGAATTTAAAGAGGTGGGAGTTAGGAAACGTTAATCCAAATACAAGGTGTTTGTTTACGTTTTTAGAAGCCTATCACAATCTTAAGCAACTCTAAGCGACTTCATGTATCATGTACAAATTAATTAACTAATTAAATATAGGTATATTTGATGTATAAAATTCAAGATAAAGTCCATTAAATATTTCATGTATTTTAAATGTTTGAAGTGTCTGTAGCATGAAAAGCATTTGATAATAAAAACAAAGTACAGGAACTTTGGGGGTGGGGCTTGCAGCACTGATTTCTGATTGGTCGAGTACTCAGCATTTTATTTCGCATTCATTCATTCATTCTTGTTCTTTGCGCCCTATGGCACGAGTCCATCTCGGTCATCTCGCGTCTTCCTGTTCCCTGGCCAGGAGTCGGCCCACTACCCTCTGAGCACCCCGGGGCCCCAGTGGAAGCGCTTCCGGACGGGTCTGTGTGACCTGATGCGTGTGCTGGTGGTCTCCTGCCAAAACGGCATCCTGTACGACGACTACCTGTTCAACGCCCTGCTGTCCCTGCTCACCGGCTTCTCCGACTCCCAGGTCCGGGCCTTCAGGCACACCAGCACCCTGATGGGTGAGTCACAACGCGGGCGGGACGTCTAGTGGGTTAGGGTGACTCTCAGCCCAACGGTTCTGGGTTGGTTTTTTTTGTTTGTTTTTTGTTCTTATAATTATAGAGGCCTAATTAAAAAGGTTCATGAAGGTTTAACTATATAGGCATCATTCAACTCGGTAGGCCTAATAGGCTGCATGGCTATGTGACTTCTTTTTTTATTATACTTATTTCTTGTTCCCTGTCCGTTTGAAATAATACCTTCTAACATAAAATAATGTTTTAATGTTCTGGGTTTGTTTGTAGGCGTCCTTGAGCAATAGGACCCCTGATATGTACAGTATCTACAAAACATGTCACTAAGTCACGTTGGATAAAATCGTCTGAATGGATTAGATAGATTAGACAGGCAGAGACGCACACAAACAAATGAATACACACATACATGTCCATGCATGTACAGATCCTTTCCAAAAAATGAGAATATCATGGAAAAGTGTCCAACATCCTCTTTTCAGATGAGAGTCAAGTCTTCCCGACCAAGTATTGATTGACAGGCATGAACATCACTTTTCAGAAGATTGACATTTCTGTTTTAAAATAGTTTTTTGATTGGTTTTATGTGATATTTAATTTCTTGTAATACTGTTTTGGGGGGGTTTATGAGTTGGAAGCCAAACTTATGCAAAGTTAAACAAATAAATACTTGAAATACTTTACTTTGTGTGTAATTAATCTATAATCTATGAAAGTTTCACTTTTTGAAAGGAATTATGGAAAAAAACTAACTTTTCAATGATATTCAAAATTTTTGGAAAGGATCTGTACATTCAGGCAAAACACAGGGTGCACTGTACTAAACACACACACATACACACACAGAACATGTGCGCTCAGCTGTAGGAAACTCCGCTATGGCATCGTTCATCTACATGAGTCTGAATCTGATTATGACAGTATTCAGCTAGATGTTGCTGGTGTCATGGTTACGTTATGTGCTTTATATGTGGTTTTGTTTTATGTGGGCCAAAATCTAATGGACTACACGGTCCAAATCCCAACGAGTACTTGTGTACTTTGGGTTTTTTTTAGTCCGCGATAGTTTCCACCAATGTACACATATCGAAAGTGAGTTTAACCCGTCTTTAACCTGTCTGTGCGTTACACCCACACGGAGCTCCACCGGCCACGCAGTGTGTTACCTGCTCTTTACGGTTGTAGAGCGAGTGGATACACTTCTAAACATTTTAATGATATATCCCTCGAGGACATTTTGAAACGAGACATATCCGGTTTAATTGCCTTTTAGTTTAATATTGTTTAGGGCGGGGTACAGTGATCCCTCGCTGTATCGCGGTTCCCCTTTCGCGGCTTCTCTGCTTCGCGGATTTTTTTTTAATGTTTTTTTTTTCTCACAGTGCATTGTGTTCTGCGTCCTGATTGGCTAAACAGTCTCAGCGTTTCTTCTCTATCTATGTCAGTTCAGTTCAGTTCAATAAAGTTACGGTATACGTAATACACCTTGACAAATTTAA
>OMKN01081565.1:7830-25517 GCA_900302345.1 Melanonus zugmayeri
GCCCGCCGCACTCGCTCACCCACCACAGACAGAGAGACCTCGCAGGGGAGACGCAGACAGCGTGACGGAGACATGAGGTCATCCACTGGCTGCTGCGCCCCGATGGTGCCTAGCAAGGCTCCTGGGGGGTCTCCCGTAGTGTGTCGAGGTCTCCGTCGGTGGCAGGCGAGCGAGTGATGGCAGGCGTGTCCAGGCGGGATGCTTCTTAAACCCCAAGCTTTTCCCAGAGGCAATCACTGTGAGCCTTCCCAGCCTCTGATGAATCAGAGGCTCAAACATATAGGGCTGGACTACACTGATTCAAGTCAATCAAAACAGGATTTGACACGCCCACACGTTCTTGGCAAAGTGCCAACAGCAAAATTTGCAGCTTTTTTGATCTAGGTTTTCTAATAGTTCAAAATTCACTCTGATTTTTGTGGATGTTTAATGAGACACCCAACTATGATATCATACTTGCATTTGTATTATTTCAAGCCAGGTGTCCAGGGTCTTTAATGTTCTGAATATAAAGTTCAGTTTGATTAAAATAAATGAGGCCAGAGCAAGTACAGATTATTTCTAGTCTGTGGCTGAAGTACTTACCCAGGTGCCTGACATGCCACATGGGGTCGATGGAGGAGTGATGTTTGTAGAAGACGATAAGAAGTGGAGGGGTGGTGATGCTGTCTGCCAATGTGTTGCTGTACAGATCCTCCCTGGAAAAACCAATGGCATTCGATTCATTAGATGGACTACTAAAAATGATTTTGAATTACAAGCTGAAGCAATTACATTTGCACAATTGCACAGTTGTGCAAAGCTTTTTTGCACAAAAGCTCAATTGTTGCGCTGACATGTGTTGCATTTGTGTGAAATTCCTGGCTGTGTTTTCAAACAAATTGCATATTTTATTATGCATTTTATGAAGTAGCCAAATAAAATAAAAAAAATGTGTTGCATTGACATATTCAGTGTAAGTTTGACTAATTTAGTCTGAGACCACCTAAAGAAAAGGTTAATGCAATTCCCATCAATACCAAAAGTGTCACTATAGAGTGCATACAAAGCAAGGGTGCCCCCAGTGGGAATCACCCCAAAATGAATGCCATCCTCTACCAGCGGAGCTAGACAGGAGAAACAGTTGGACTCACTTTGCATTGAGCTCCATCCAGTGTTCCAGCTGGCTGGAGATGTTCTGGTTCCTCCACTCGGTTAGGTTAGCGATGATCACCCCGGGATTGAAGGAACATGTCTTGGCCCTCATCCCCAGCTTCTTGATGGCTTCCTTCTTGAAGTCCAGGAAGCCAATGTAGTTATTCTAATGGAACACACAAACTCAGTTCAGCGAGTGGAAGGATTGAAAAGCACAGGAGGGGTTAACAAGCCATTTGGTGCGTCATCATCACCAACCTGATTCCCAGCCCCATGTACAATGCCCTTGGAAGAGGCTGAATCACAGTCATCTGAAAAGGCAGCTGCGTGTCCCGGTTTCAAGCTGGTTTCATAAAGATCTTTAATATCTCCTGAGGACAAAGATCATATGTCAGATGCAGTTATTATGCACTTGTCACAGCTCTTTAAAAATCTCTTTCTTGATGGACTAATATTTCTGCATATTGATCACTGTAGCGGATTTGAGAGGATCATTTGTGACATTAGGAACGGCACTCAGGCAATCTGAATCCCTGTAGTATGAAAGCAAAGTAACAAGAAAAATTAAGAATAAATAAAGAATCAACTGTTTCTTACCTTGTACAATGACATCATCATCTAGATAGATGGCTTTCTCAGCTTCAGGTAAGTATAATGGCAGATAAAACCTAGCAAAAGTTAACTGTGGGATAAAAGAACATTAGTTTAAAATGCAAAAGTGGAATTAAGCAATTCCCAATTTCTTTAGTAAGATTAGATGGGCTGCCATACCGGTTTCAGAGTTTCCAGTCTCTTGGGATCTTTGGATATCTTGCCATTTAGGACATCAGGTTTGAAAACAGTTATCTTGTACTTGACATTGTTAAGCCTGGTCTTACTCAACCACTCCCTGCAGACAGAAGAAAAAGGAGTCATGACAAGCTAAAGCCAAACATGCAAGACTAATGACACGTTTATGCCAATTTAAGACCATTTTAAAACAATCTTTGGTTTAAAGTGAAGACCTAGATGGCCTTGTCATGACAGTACTGCACATTTGCCTATTGTCTTACTTCAGATGATCCACAGTGTCGTTAAGGGCCACTATGTGGAAAACCACGTTGGCTTTGCTGTTCTCGTAAATGCTGTTTATTGCAGCCACCACAGCACCCAGTCTGTCCTCGGAGGCCGTGACGACAACAGGAATTTCATCCCCTGTCCTTTTTGAGTCTTGTCTGACACCAGGGGACACCTCCGACTCAAAGGGAAGGACCACACCCAATACTGCGTCTGGAAAGATATCGAATCACCATCAAGTTTAATTTGATCATCATCATCATTATTTACAAGAAAGTAACATGAAAAACACAAACCAATGTAGGCAGAAGACAGATAACAGGCACAATGGACAATGGATACACATAACACATACCTGGGGTTTCTTTCCTTAAAAAGTCATTAAGACTTAAGAGATTTCGTTGAATCACAATCAAGAAGGCTACTGCCAGCAGCACAAGGATCACCACATTAACTGAAAGAAGACAAAAGCACATGTTCACTGTAAAGGACAGCAGTGTGTGGAATTGTCTAAATGCTTCGTTTTGATGACAACCATTTGGAATGAACCCACATGTATGCGTTTAATCTGACACCATCCTAACTGAGAAGTTTGAATTACATTACAATACATTACAAATTGCTTTGAACGTGGAAAAAACTCAAAGTAAAAAAGAAAGAAGTAATTCGAACAAACTTACCTCTCCTCAATGTCATGATGAAAACAGTTCATTAGCCGTTAATCGTGATCAGTAAAATTTAATAAAAGTGCAACTGAACCCACAAGACAGTGGTTTAGGTCGCCTGTTTCGAAGCGTAGTGTGGTAACTGCATCGCGCACAAAAACGGGCCAACAAAAGACTGTTTTTTAAATTAAATTAAATTAAATTAAAACTGTCCCACCTAAAAGTATGATGTATATTGTTTTACATGCTCTCAATCCCTTAGACAAAAATATAAACAGACACACAAAAGCAAACACTGCCAAGTGCCAACTCAACCTCCGACTGAATGGCTTATTCCAACGCTTGCAGTAATAGATAGCTATATACTTGCCTGATATAAAATATTATTTCATACAGATATTGTATGTAGTATGAACACGATTTAATTCCACAATGAATATATTCAGCTATTTCCCCCTATTTTACAATTCATTAGAACCGTGTAAAAATTAATATGTGAATACGCGAGTTGTGCTTGTATTAGGCAATCTACCGGACGACCCGAGTACTTGGACCATCCATCACAGACTTGTAGCTAAACGGCGCTACTTCATCGCTAGTTTGTCTCATGGTTTCTACAGCGTTTGAGTCCATCCTGATCGTTTAACCCTTTGCGATCGTCGGTTGGTCTTCGTGTTAGGTCTGCTCTATGTTATACGTAGCGTTTTAGGTCCTGCTCTGTTATACGTAGCGTTTTGAAACAGGAAGTACAATATATATTTTGCGAGAACTGTTATTATAAAATATTGCTATGTTTTCTAAATTCAACTCCATTCCAACACATATGGTACGTTTTCAAGTACTTCTGAATGATATATCTGCTTAAAATATATAGATTTCCATGCTTTTGCTCGAATGAGTATCATAGTTGCCATGCTTTTGTCTCCTTTATGTTTAGCCAAAACATACTCGTTGTGCTATTTTGCTAATTAACCTTGTTACAGTAGCTCGCATCAAATGCATTCATACAGTATAACTATGTGCACTTTACTAATGTTCATAACATTAATATTATTTTTTGCCCGTTCTGCACCGTGCAAACATCACTGCTCCATATGTGTTAATCTAGCTATGTTTTCTATGATTCCTAATAACAGTCTAGCTATTATCCAGAGCTATTGCACATGGCTATATACGATTACTACTGAGCTTGTTTCATACTGACTTGGGCTTTTTTATTTGTTTACAGGACTATAAAGGCCAGAAGTTGGCCGAGCAGATTTTCCAGGGAATAGTACTTGTCTCTGCGGTAATAAAACCATAAGTATTATATATATATATATATACTTGCATACATGATTTATGTATGAGTTAATAACTCTTATGCTTATGGATTGTCTTCCAGGTGATCGGGTTTGTCTATGGTCTGGTAATCGAACAGTTTGGCTGGACAGTATATATCGTATTGGCTGGTTTTGCTATATCTTGCGTGGTAAGTTTTTTGGAGATGCAACATTGAGAGCAACATTTACAAAACCAATGTACACAAACCAACCTATACATTTCTCCTTTTAGCTGACCCTGCCTCCATGGCCAATGTACAGGAGGAACCCTCTGGCCTGGCAGCCAGCACTACCAGAGAGCGTTGTAGAAACCGCTCAGAAACCAGAAACTCTCAAGAAGAAGAAACACAAGTAATCGGTTGTCCACCTGGTTGTCCCCAATACATTTGTTTGGTGTGATTTTGTAAGGGGTGATATTTTGATTCGATTTTGAATGTTGACTTTGTTACAATGTTTGTCACTTGGTGATGAATTGTCTGTCTGTTAAAATGAGTAAATCATCAACCATTGTGTCAACCCATGTTTGTGTAAATTAATTCAATTAGATTGTTTTGTTAATATATAATACTTAAAGGTGCTGTAGGAAGGTACGGTTTTTAAAAGCTATAATTTGAGTGTAATTTGTTAGAAATGCCATAGCCACCACCAGTCACCGACTATTAGTGAGTGAAATGTTCTGAGAACATCTGCTTCGAGTTGACTGCATCTGCCTCTGTATGGGACAATTTAGATTTTAGACCACTCCCGGCTCATTTCTGACAAGAACAGGTCTCTTCCCTGATTGGTTCAGGGAATCAATCTTGCAACACTTCTCAATTTACATCTCTCAAATCTTACCTACAGCAGCTTTAACAGATGCATTCTGAAGATCCTAAATCATTGCATATTCAAACAAAAGCTCAGAATAATCCTCAATTGGAAACCCATAGTACACATTTCTTGGCTAGAATACAACTTTCTGATGGCTACAAGATTAATGGTTGCTGTTGATATTCTAGCAGGTGAGTTTTGCCTATCCAAACTAACGTGCTTCAAACTTGTATGTTTGGTCGTGTTTGCCCACTGCCACTTGGATGATGGTAGGAGGAAATATGTATGTGTTGAGTTGCATTTCCTAATATGAAAAAGTAAATTCCTTCCTTAGATTTATTTGAGACTGTTTAATATAGATAACCACAGTACATCTACATTAACTTATTCAGTACAAACATGATCTATGTCCTTCATGAAAAGGTACAGCATTCAGACAATAGCTTGCATTCCAGCTTTAATTATAAAATTATAAACTTTATAGTAGCACCTACTGCTGTAAGAACAAGTGCTGTATTAGCAAAAATGTCTCGACTCATCATTGCATAGTTATTATACTAAACATCAGTATTTGTGCGAAAAAATAATGATACAAAATCACATTTCACATAAGAACTATACAATATCATCTACGGTTGGGCATAGATTGTTTTTTTCATCCCAAGGAAACGTCTTCAAAGAACTTCAGCTGCCTCACCATCACAGCATAGGCCTGGTATTTCTCCTCTCCCATTTGTTCCAGAAGGCACACCTGTGAGACAAAGGTTCAACAAAGGTGTTTTTACATTTTGCATTGTGATTGATATTGGGTGAGGCAAATCCTTTTCTATAAGAAAAATAATTGTGATAACTGGTTTTAATAAATGTGTTCTCCATTACATTTATAAAGAGTACACAGGCAAATGTTGAGATTTTAATGAAAACAAAACTTAAGTATGCTAATTAAATGCAATACTTTCTACAAGCCTTTCGTGTAAAAGGTTCACTGGCCGATGTGTAGCATATATGTGTAGCACTATACTTTTAGTTTGTCGTCGTCGTCGTCCTCCTCCATGAGTTCCAAGACTTTGTCAAGTAGCTTGACCCCCAGACCCTTGACCACGTCTGTCCTCAGGCACTCGATGACCCTCCGAATTTTTGCCGTCCCTGATGTGGCGCCTACAGGAAAAAGGTAAACTTAACTTTAAAAAAAAGTAATTACAAAAAAATGTGCCGTGTAGACGCACAAGTCTAATGTTGGGGTGTTTAAATCCCAGCTGAAAGGTTCTGGGTTCAGGCCCCAATGTACCTGCTCATTAATGACATGTATCTAAAAAAAAGATCAGTCGTAATAGTAACCAACATGTTGTGAAAAAATGTATCCTAATAATAATCACAAATACTAATAACCTTTACTTTTACAAATTAACTTGGCGGGTGGGAGCCAGCCATGGTGGCTCTGAACTCTCCATGATGGTCACTCCCCTCAGGTTTTGTTAATATCAGACCTAAAATCCTTTGTTGTTACTGCCCACAATGTGAAAGTTTCCCTATAAGAATCATGTACTCCCATTGTCTCTCAGAAGATGCTGGGTATGATCATACTCCATTAAATCTTACTCTGTTAAATCAAATACTTTGCTCTCAAGAAGTGTCCTACAAGGAATTACTTTTCATCACAACATATGTGAAGGCATAAGAATCTTCAAAGTGTCCAACTCACCCATTGGTAAATCATTCAGTGGAAAGTTGGTTTGCTCCCGACCCTTCCCGTGAAGCACCAGCGTGTCCCTGTACTTCCTGTTGAGTTTAAACTCTGGCAAGGCAGTGCTTCCACACATGATGTCGTTAACGCCATCTCGGCCATCCATTCGTAATGTCTGGGTCATCATCTGAACCAGATCCTGCATGTCAGTAGATTCACTCTTCCTGCATAGAAGGAATGACGGAGGGGGGGAAAATAATCATAAATGTACGATTAGTAATCTGTTAGATCAGTGGTGGTTCTTGGCCTGTGAACCCATTTTAAGGGATGAACATTTTTGCGACCCCATTTTTGCATAACAAGGCTCATCTCAATGGTGGATCTAATTGCTCTCACCCTTCTCTGCCATCCCCCTCTGAGCGCTCTGTTGAGCTGGTGGACGAGCTGCAGTCCTCCTCGTCTGACCGCCGTCCGTGTAGCCGCTCGTTCTGTAGTAAAATACACCTCATTATTTACGAAGGACACGAGAAACGTTGAGCTTCCGTTTGTGTGCTACGCTTGAGCTTTGGTGTGTTTCAGCCTTTACAAAAGCCCTATTTGGCAGATGTCATGTCAATCAAAGCCCCAATCAACACATCATTAAAAGCTCTGTACATGTCTACCTGACTGAGAGCTTCACCAGACTCAGAAACAGATCTGCAAGTTCGGACATCCTGGTGCTTTCTCTGGGAAGTGACGTCATACGATGCCCGTCTCACAGCATTAACTACTGTGGAAGACAGAAACTAGAGTGAGCAAAGAAAATACACCTCTGGATAATTTATCAGATCGGGTTCATTGTTCTATCATCCCAAGCAAAAGAACAGTATGATACAACTAGTAATTGAAAACTAGTAACTGGCTGTGGAGTGTGTGTGGTTGGTGGCTGGTCAGTATGATTAGACTCTGGGGCTGGGTGAGGCTGCGCACGTGTGCATCCAGTAATCAAGGCCCACAGGTTAAACCAGCCATCACCACACACACTCGACAGCACTGACATGTCAACAGTATCAATTCTGCAATAAACCGGTTTATTGCAGAGTTGAACAATGGTTTGTTGGCAGAGCAGGTGGTATACTGTTGACATGTCTGTGCTCCTCTTGAGTGTGTGTGGTGATGGCTGGTTTAACCTGTGGGCCTTGATTACTGGATGCACCACAGGTGTGCAGCCTCAGTGTAGGCTACCTGCCAACACTTTCCTGCTCTCCACCTGAGCCAGACACACTCTACTTGACTGTTTTACTTTTTTCCATTCTTCTTTATGGACAAAAGGAGACAAAAACGATGTATCCACCTGGCTGGATGGCCTGTTCTTGGGACTGCCTCAGCCTCCTTCTCTCTCTAGCAGACAGAGGACGCTCCTAAAAGAAGTAATAAACAAAATGTTAAATATATATATATACATAGTTATAATGTCCAACATCCAGTGGTCCCCCGGTCTGTCATTGTAAAGGCCCTTCTTACCTGTGGAAGTGGTAGTAGTTCATAATTGAAGGGACTAATGGATGAAGAGGTAGCTGTGGTGGTTCTCTTCTCCCCAGTCAGGGCTTCAGCTGGAAGGGGGGGCAGTGGCCTGGCAGAGGCCACCCTGGACTAATGGGTGCCAGCAACCAGAGGAAAAAATGTATAAAAATATATACCTGTGTGTGTGTGTGTATATGTGTGTGTGTGTGTGTGTGTGTATATATATATATATATATATATATATATATATATATATATATATATAGGCTAAGAAGTATATTGCCACAAAGTAGGGGTGGGCGGTATGACCTCAAATGTACATCACTGTATTTTATACTTTTGGACAGTGACGGTATTATATCACGGTATTTTCACGTTTTGGGAGTAGCCTGTCCTGTCCCTTTATGTAAACAAAAAGTTAATATTTTGATAATATAATAAGTACATGGTATATATCCTTATCAAATAGAGACTCTCTATTTGCGTCTCTATTTGAGTCTCTCATTCAAGTAATACATTGAAGTAAAAACCTTGCGACCAGGCAGCTCGTATTTGCATCCAGAGTGCACACTGCGCACCAGACATCTGAAGCCTTCTCTCTCTACGGTTTGAATGGGCTCCATATCCTTAGCAATGTATTGCGTGATTGCCCTAGTGATATCTTTACATCTCTTGCTAGTCTTGTCGTAAGGTGTAGCAGCGGTAAACGAGGCCTGGAGTGACAGGTTGCTTCTGTTTCCACCTTTTGCTGTCACGTCGCGGCGACAAAGCTTGCACAATACTGTAGTTTGCTCCGTGTCGGATGATTTAAAACCAAACCAGTTCCATTTAACGGAGGTGCCCCCTTTTTTTTTAAACAAGTGTTTCCTCTCCTGTTACTGTGGCAGCCTCGGCCGCGGTCTCCGACTCTGACATATTTTCACTCATCTCTTTTTAGACCTTCTTTCCTGACCTTTCTTCAAACGTTATTTCGCCAGTTGTCTCTTTGATTAGCTGATACCCAGCTTAAGTGGCTCATTTAATTGGTCAGTCGAGCCGCTCCCTTTCTTTTTTTACCACGCACCTCGCATGAAGGCAGCTACAGGCTGATATAGCGAATATGTTTTATTTTATTTTATTTGCAACAAGATATATAGGCCTACCATTTAAAGACAAGTATTCAGACCACAACTCAAACCAAATGCTTTTTAAAAATAGTTTATAATTAGGCTATTATTGATTTATACCGGTGATGACGGTGTTGAAAAATCCATATCATGACGCACGTTCACACCAGTGATAACAATGACACCGGTATACCGCCCACCCCTACCACAAAGTATTTGAAGCTATTGAAGATGATGATACTTAATGTTATGTTTAATAATTTGACCATTTGACAATGCAAAGAATTTGAACTCCTTGGATTATTGCATGGAACATGCACATTTTCAGCTTTGGTGGATTTTTCAGTGATCACCTGTTTTCTTAGACACTTCGAAGTGTCAAATAGTTACTTTGGAAATGTTTTTCCTTTTTAGTTCAAAGCTTGGACATGCACGCAAAGTGTCACGAGGCAGCTATGTTGTGAAGCACCAGGGTGAGTCATTGTACCTTGAGCTTATCCGCTAGCGTGTGTCCAGCTTCCCTCTGTCTGTGCTGCTGGGAGATGGACGGCTCCATGGAGAAGTTGGGAGCAGTGAGTCCTGGAGATGCCAGACCCTCCAAAATCGATACTTGACGTAAGGATGGGCTCTTGTCTTCATGTGGTTCCTAAAGAAACACAATTACTTTGATGTTTTGTTTAGTACCAAAGTAAGGATACTTTGGTAAACACTATATGACTCAATCCAATCTTAAAAATATAAAAATATTGTGTTTAAACTAAAAACGCCCCAAGTACAATATTGTATTGTAAAAATTTTCACCAGAGCTGTAACAGTTGAAAATGGCTCCAGTAGTTTTTCAGTGGATTCTAGGATCTCCTATAGAAGCAGAAGTAAGTTGAATTTAGCCAAATGGAGATCAGTCATTCATACACACGGTTCAAACAAACCGGTATCTATCACTCACTTGGCCATTGGAGGGATTATCTTCAGTTGCAGCTCCTACTAGGAGGACCATGGTGTCACATCCAGCATCCAGTTTCCCCTCTGAAGCCTCCTTCTCATTCACTTCCAAACGCCCTTCCTCTGCAGAGCTCTGTTCAGGGACACCGACGGCAACAGCGCTCAGAGTAGCGGTAAGATCCAGCTCGGGGTTCTCCCTCGCGGCCTCTCTCAGTAACGCCATTGTATCGTCCTTATCATCTGCACCCGGTGGCGGTGGTGGCGGCTTCACTACTATCTTATCTGTCGGGGCTTTCACAACTTTTGAATGCCCGGGCGACCTCCTCCTCCTCTGACTCTCCTCCCCTACTCCTGCGCTTCCTCCTCCGCTGCTCCCATCACCCGATACATTGCGAAGGGATAGGTACAGAGGGAGAGGCTCCCGGGACGGATCTGGTGTCCTCTTGTGCTTGCGGTCCCTGGAGGCTGAGGGGGTGACGGGCTGTGTTGTGTCTGGGGGGTGGGACACCGCTGATGGGGGCTGCTGGGACGGTCTCTCCACCGACTCCTCCCCTCCCACTGGCTGCTGTGGCTGGATATCAATATTGATGCTGCTGATGGTCGCCATGGAGACTGTGCTGGCTTTAAGGGCATCAGGTGAAGGGGACTTGTGTGCGGGAGCAGACGTATCGCCGTTCTGACCTTTGTGCTATATAATAAGAGTTAATTCTATTAATGATCAATTAATAGAATTAATTTTAAAAACATATACATCCTAGGTGCCCCCCTACAGCAAAATAGTGTTCTGCTATAGAAGAATAGAAAACACATGATGATACTGTAGGTGACATTATCATGAATAGCTTTAGACTAAATGTGAGAAGCATAAAGAGTAAAAGTAACTTAATAATAAAAAGTAGCCTACATATTTGATTGTGTAGAACAGAAGCAACAGTATTATGAAACCCAGACGATGGGATGCCTACAAATTGACTGAAAACTATTCGCGCTACCATTAATGGCAAAAGAATTTGGCTCGCTCATGAATTTCTCCATAATTATCGTGATAATACATTTTCCCATATCGCCGAGCCCTATACTGGAGTATCCTTACTGTGCTCACCCTTCGGGGCTTGGCAAGGGGTGGGGCAGGGGGACTCTGTGGTTGTCTCTTGGGGTTTGGCTGAGGGGAGACCACAGACACTGCACTGCTGCCACTGTTGTCACCAGGGGCATCCACAACTTTCTTTCTCGACTTGGCAGTTTTCCTGGTGTGGCACAAAATAACAAAAGATCTATGATTGTCCCCCAAGAGCTAGCAGTTCATTACAGCAGAAAAAGAAAGAGCATTAGAAGAAGTAATACAAATTAGAAGAAGGAAAATGAGAAAGAAAACTAGAGGAAAAGAAATAAAGAACATTTGAAGAAAGAAAGAAACTAGAAGAAAGACACAAAAACATTTACATTGTTTACAGAGAAAATGCTGAAATTGATTACAGTGGGTGAGGAGAAATAATAACCATAATAGACCGAGAGATACAGTACATGGATGATAGAATGTTTAAAATCAGGAGATACAAAAGGAAAGAGAATGAATCCGGATTGGGAAGACCAGATTCCAGGGCAACCTACTCCTTGGTAGCCTCCAGGAACATAGCGATCTGCCGTTTGATGTATGGCTGTCTGAGTATGAGCTTCACGTCGGGCCGCTCTTCCGGCCTCTTGCACAGCATGCTCTTGATCAGCTCGCCCAGCAGTGGGTCATACTTACCCGGCATCTGAGGCAACTGGCAGGGACATCCAAGGGAAACAATTACAAATGTAGGGTCAAACCATGACCTGTTGCATTTAATTTTTAACCCACCGTTATTCATTTACTTCAAAGCCCAGGGAGGGCTTTGAAGAAAGCAGAAAATACTATATATAATGCTTTATTTACCTTTCCTTGTACAATGCGGTAAACCAGCGAGTTCATATCCTTTGCATTGAAGGCGTGCTTCAGTGTCGACATTTCATACACACAGCATCCCAATGCCCATACATCCGACTGGAAAAATAAACGAAAAACATATTGTATGATGAGACAATGGTTCTGATTTTGGTACTAAAAAATAAATGTAAAAATAAAAATAAAATGTCTAACCAACATTTTGTAACGATAACAACAGTACAAAAGGTGTGGATCCATTCAAAAGAACAGTGATGCACCAAGTAAATAGACGTCCCCAGCTCGACTACCTTGTGGTTGTAGGGTTTATTGGAGAACAGTTCGGGGCTCATGTAGTACGGCGTTCCTATGAGGGTGCTCGCCATGTCGTTCTGGTTCTCCAGGACCCTTGCGATGCCAAGGTCTCCCACCTTGATGATGTTGGTCTTGGTCAGGAAGATGTTCTGTGTCTTAAGGTCCCGGTGTAGGATGCACTTCTCATGCAGATACTGTACAATCAGATATTACATATGGAAACATAGTTGGAGGGAAAATATCTTACTTGACCATTTGTGTTTATAATTTACTATAAAAGCAGGGGCGTGTCCAGGCTAATTCTGTCACAGAATAACAGAATAAATGTTGTGTGTTTTTTCATGCAATAGTCCAAGTTCTTTGCTGTAGTGTTTCATTGTCCAAGATAGTCTTATGCCTACATTTTGATTGACAAGTTCAAATCCCATCTACTTCCAGATTTAGTATGGGTCAATCAGATTTTTTTGGGGGGCGAGTGCCACCTCAGCCCCACACAGACACACTCCTGCCATAAGGCCTGTAGGATAGAGCCTACCTGGAGTGCCATGGCAATCTGGACAAACCACTCCACCACCTGCCTCTCGGGTAGGAGTTCCCCCTTCTGCTGCTTGAGTCTGTGGTAGAGATCCCCGCCCTCGCAGAAGCCCATGGCAATGTAGAGCTGACAGTCCTCGCCCTCCCAGGACTCCCGGTAGGTCACGATGTTGGGGTGACGCAACTGGGACAGTAGCTGGGCCTCCTGCTCTGCTGCACGTCTCTCCCGCTTGGTGGACTTGGTCAGGTTCAACTTCTTGATGACATACTGAAGCGGATCGGGAGGAGGAAGCCAGTTGATTAACCAGAGGGGGGAGGGGGGGTGAATCCAATGGATTCAGGTTGAATCTGCACTGTATCAGGGCCCCTATTTCACCATCATGATGGGATGTGGACTAGACGTTACAAGGAAACATTTCACAATGTATCCTACAGTGACATCACATGAGATGTTACACCCAGATGGATACCATATCTGCCTTTTTATGACACATACATAGTTATAACTGACAGCTGTGGGCTATCTCTTCCACGGTGAGAAGGATCTTTTCCACTTTCTTTCTCTAATTAAAACACGTCCTTATTGATTGATGGTGTGTGATCGATGACCATATGGACAAGTCACTTGGAACTCGAGCACATCCTAATCCGAGATGGGCGTCCTGTCTAGACACCATTCTCTCATCTAAACCCAAACACTATTTAATTAATAGATTAATAGATGTATCATTCATATCATTATAGTGTTTGTCCAACCAGCATAGCTAATTGCAGTGTCAGGGAGATGTCAGAGCAACACGGCGCGTTGTGTACCTGCAGCATATATTCTAACATGTGCAGATCGCTAGATGACAATGGCAATCACACTGCACGTATGTTTTAAGCATGTTCTCACCTGCTTCCGGTCCGCTTTGTGTTTGACCAGGTTCACTTCTCCATAGCTCCCTTTCCCCACGACCCTGATGAACATGTAGTTATTCATCACTCCTCGCTTTCCCCTCCGACGTTACAATGGATTCACAGTATAGACAAATGCGACGGTTCTGCTAAATGTGTACAAGCAAAGTTGCTAAAACGCGTATGCATTCTTGCGGATAGGATTTATTTGTGTGTGCTAATCTTAATGCCAGCAGGTCAGTTTTCAAAACACAGGAACTGATCAGTCGCTAGTTTTTCGTCACTAGGCAACTAGTGCTGCGTGGGCCACGTTGGCTGGACGGGCTTAGACACACATGCAGGGCTTTTCTGGCAGAGCCCCATCTAGGGGCCAAACATGGAACAACTCTCGGTTCTCTCAGGGGCCACTGACGGGTGAAGTGAATAACATGGATCATCTCGTTACGATGGCACCTGTCAAGGGGTGGCATATATTAGGCAGCAAGTGAACAGTCGGTTCTTGAAGTTGATGTGTTGGGAAGCAGAAAAAATGTCGTAAGGATCTGCCAAATTGTGATGGCTAGACGACTGGGTCAGAGCATCTCCGAAACGGCAGGTCTTGTGGGGTGTTCTCAGCAGTGGTTAGTACCTACCAAAAGTGGTCCAAGGAAGGACAACCGGTGAACCGGCGACAGGGTCATGGGCGCCCACGCCGATGCACGTGGGGAGCGAAGGTCCGATCCTACAGAAGAGCTACTGTCGCACAAAGTGGTGAACAAGTGAATGCTGGCTGTGAGGTGGCGTTGCTCTTGTGGCGACCGGCAGCAGGTTCTTTGTGTCAGACTGAGCGATTTTATTTGTTTTATATGTGGTTCATAAGTGGGCCAGAGTTTGAGTGATTTATAAGTCCTACATGTTGTTTAGGAGTCGGTTCAGAGATGGAGATTTTATATTTCTTGGTTTTGGTGATTTTCATGAACTTTGCTTGGTCACAGACACTCCTAAACTATCCAGTAAGCCTATACGTGCGAGTTTCTTTTAAACCTACAATGGAACCGCCAGACTCTGGATACTACACGTTCCTCGCGGATCTCCGACATAAATCCGGAAATATTCAGTGATCCTGTGATCATAAGAAATGACTTCAAGAAAGTGGCCAAAGTGGTACAGTCACTTCAATCTACCTCCCCTGATGCACCTAACATTATACTGGGAGATTTTAATCACTGTAACTTAAAGAAAACGCTTTTACCAATATGTCAGCTGTCATGCGCACCACAATAAAACTCTGGACCTCTGTTATGGCTCCATAAAGGGCGCATATAAGTCTGAGGCGGGCCCTGCTCTTGGATCCTCTGATCACAATACTGCGCATCTTCTACCCGTTTACAACACTGTGTTAAGGAGGGAGAAGGTGCGTGAAGGTCTGAAATGATCATTCCTCTCTCGCCCTGCAGGGGGGCTTCGATTGTAACTATAAGAACTGGTCGGTGTTTACAGAATCCTTGGATAATATTGATGAGTTAACGGACGTTGTGTGTAGTTGCATCTCTTTTTGTAAAGACAATGTTATTCCCACTAAGGTTGTCAAGATTTTCCCTAACAACAAACCATGGGCCTCATCAGCCCTTAAGGGGTTGATTCATAGAAGGAATACTGCTTTCAGGGGTAATATTAGGGTAATGTTACTGAATTTAAGGAAACTAAGAGAGATAAGGTCAGAAATCAAAAAAGCTAAACTCTGGTACAGAGATAAAATTGAAACTGAGATGGGCAGCAACAATTTAAGGGAAGCCTGGAACGGTATGAAATCTATGACTGGGTCTAACTACAGAGGTAATAGGAATATTGCCCTGGCTGGTTTTAATTCAGACAAACAGTTGGCTGATGAGTTAAACACTTTTTATTCAAGATTTGATAATCATGACTTTTCTGATACACTCAATGATTATAGAGCTCCTCCAGCTTTGGTTGTTGATATTGGTAGTGTGGAAAGACACTTCAGATTCACCAAGTCTAGCAAGAGTCCTGGGCCAGATAATATCTGCAGTATTTCTTTCAACCTGTGCTGAGCAGCTGTGCAGCATCTTTCATTTTATTTTTACTTTATTTCTTCAGCAACAGAGGGTCCCTAAATTGTGGAAACATTAAACCGCAACATTTAATGACTTCAGGGCAGTAGCGTTGACATCCTTAGTCATGAAAACATTAGAAAAGCTAATTAAAAAGAGGTTTTATCACAGGTGGAGAAATCCCTTGATCCCCTGCAATTTGCATACAGGTCTGGCAGAGGTGTGGCTGATGCTACACATTACATTAGGCTGCACACTACTACATTTTCTGTATCGCCACCTTGAGGGGACAAAAACTCATGCCAGGCTGTTGTTCATAGATTTTTCCTCAGCTTTTAACACTATTCAGCCATATCTTTTGGCAGAAAAGCTAATTCATGTTTTTAATTTGGACTTTAATCTAGCTGGATACTGGACATTTTGACTGATCGGTCGCAGTGTGTGAGGGTTAACGGCTCTTTTTCCAATCAGCTGCACTCTTCCACTGGTTCTCCTCAAGGCTGCTGTCTTTCTCCTCTACTCTATATCTTGTACACCAATGACTGTTGTAGCAATCACACAAATAGACATATAACATTTGCGGATGATTCTGTGATTCTGTCTACTTGAAGGACATGAGTTACATCATGGACCACTTCCAAATTTTTTTCCTGAGGAAAATGTGTTCTTTTAATGTCTCCTCTGAAATGATGTCCTTATTTTACAGACGTTTTATTGAATCAGTTTTAATGTTCTGCCTTGTTCCTTGGTATGGTAATTTGACCCTGGCCAACAAAAACGGGCTCGGTAGCCTCATCAAAGTGGCTAGTAAGATTTCTGGGAGGAGTCAAGCTCAGCTTACAGACCTTTATAAGAGGCAGGTGTTCAGGAAGGCTACTTCCCTTCTGGAGTGCCAAGATCACCCTCTTCGGTCAGAGTTTGAATTGTTAGCCTCAGGTCATCGGTTGAGGTTGCCCATTATGAGGACTAACAGATATAAGGTCTCCTTTGTCCCTGTGGCAATTCAATTGTTGATATTTTACTGTTGTCTGCTTATTAACTTATGCACTTTGACATTTGACCTCAATGCTGTATGTACTCTTTTAAATCATTCTGTTTATTAGTACGTGGTGTTTTTGTATTGTACTTGTGTGTTTTGCATATCCTGGCTGCAAACCAATTTCCTGGCCGCAAAACCCGGAACGGGTTTTGCATTCATTTAATGAAGAAGACATAAACGTGTTTCAGACAATTCAGGCATTCATATCATATTTCTGGTTGTGCAGGTATAGTGTAGCTGTTGCTAAGCAGAAGATGAAAGAAGCAGCTGAGGTATCGCAAGCCTGATCTGTGTTGCATAATAATAATAATAGTCACATGACTTCCAGAACAGTGTCGGGGGGGGTTGCGGGCACCACTGGGTATAAGTTAGATTGGCGCAGGCGGATCTACAAGTAGTACTTGAATTTGGGCGTCAGAATGGTCTCAACAGCTCTGCTCTCATCTCTCCTGGTGATCTCTCTCTCAGGGATCCTCGCCCAAAGTAAGTCTGGAAACAACCTCCACACACATTCAAACTTCTCTCATTTGAAAAGAGTGGGTACGTTATTAATTTAATTAACAACGTAGCCACTCTTTGTCCACAACATGGCACCATTCTGTGGTGAGTTTGGTCTTTAAAGAACTGTACCAACTGTGACCAGATGCAGGTATGGTGTCCTTCATCCTGGAGGTGAGAGACAACCAACCCAACAGCAACATAATGAAGTACCCTGCCCAGGCT
>OMKN01081569.1:0-17186 GCA_900302345.1 Melanonus zugmayeri
AGATGGGAGGTCCACCAAAACACACACACAAAAAGATGAAGGGCAGAGCTGTATAAAGAGTCCCACTGATGAAATCCGCTGGCCCTGCTAAAAAGCCTCTTGCATTATGAGGAGGAAGCAACGCATATCCAGTTACACAGTACGTTTGGCTGCAACCCTAAAATAAGGGTTCCTAATGATTTGAGGGGCAAAAAGAAAAAAAATCAATGCTGGACTTAGAACAGCATACCTCAATTACAGCAATTTTGTTTTATTTAGACTGAGTTGCAAATCCATAAACAACTGTTGTTGGAATGGTGGGGGCAAATTCGTTGCATGCTTTTGGAGAGTTTCTTTTAATGGCCTTTTCTTCCTTCCTTACTTCTTCCTTTTTTCTGGAGATGGTGCGTTAAGAAAGCTTGCGTGTATCACCCATCCTCTTTTCTGGGATTTGTCTCTTTCTTCTATAGATCTGAGTACATCAGCGAGAGCCCTTCAAATGAAGTACCCAACTGCTTTCGTTTAGGAGGCTTGTTTATAACAGAGGAGGCCTCATCATAGCTCAGAGCCTTTGCCAAGCTTTTCATTAGAAGACACTCCAGCGCCGCCAATGTGCATGACTAGCTAGAGTCACTGACATCCGCGAGACAAGAGGAAACACAGTGGAGTATCAAATGCCAATTAGAATAGGAACAAAAGATGGTCTACATTTTTCACTCTAACGAAGAAATAAAATGTTGATTTGACTCTTGCCTGGCGCTGGCATCGGTCCCTGCTTTACCACAGGGTTCGATGTCCAATCAAAACACAAACAAATACAAGCTGTCAAATGAGGGACTGTATACATGCTGGTTGGATTGGTTATTACAAGCTACTCCTGTAATAAACTGCTGGTGATTTAGTAGTAGGACTATATATACATTCAGATGTAGCATATGTTTATGTAACATAGGTTGTTTCTCTCAAATAAGCTAGTAGGAATCCTGAATACAAAAAGAAATGACTGAAAACTGAAATTGATGCTCAGTGGTTTACTAGTTGAGGAGGGGGAAATGAAACAACCGGCTGTCCAATCTTAAACCGGGGGGATATCTAATGTCATTATAACACTGTGGCCTTAATTCCCCTCTTTTTTCCCACCAACACAGCTAAAGATCCTTTCTGGACACCTAAGAGGAAGTGTTCTTCTGTATCGTGGTGCGATTTGTATAGTTTATCTTTCACCCGCATCTATGAACAGGGGGGGAAACACCACAACCCCCCGGTAAAAGGTCCTTTGTTTACATGGGTGACTTGGTGGGGAAGAATAAGATGGGTTGTATTTCATACTCATGAGTAACCACAGAGCTGTTAGCATAGTTGGTGAGAAAGTGAGGAAAGGGCCTGCCAGAAGGTATTTTATAAACGGACAGGCCACAAAATGGAATAGGTCACGTATAAATCCTTCGGCTCACTTAACATATGCCCACGACCAGCCCAGGAATCGTGACAAGGAGCTGTTTGGCAGCATTTTTCAAATCAATATCCACTCTCCTGAGGGGTGTGCACTGAAGAGGACTGAAGACAGATTATGAAGTCTGCGGCTGATCACTTGGCCCAGTAAAAAGATCCCACTCGTCTTGGAGTAGCAGTCTCAACATAATACACACGCCACGCAAGGATTTGAACGCGAGAAAAATTTTCAGAGTTCTCACGTTCAGTTGGTAAAGAACAACTTGTTTAAAAAAAATGTTTCAGAAAGCATTTATTTGATAATAGCCTACATTATCAATTTCAAGGTCATGAAGATGACATTGCATACACGTACTGTACATATGCCTACTAATAAGGCCTAATTAATTACTATGAGAGCTAGAATTTTTGGCATAGGTTGGCTTTTTACATGATGATATCCACCATCAATGAGCAGTGTATATTGACATCAGTGTAAACTGAGGCTCAATCACTAAATTCACTCAGAGGCAGCTAAGCTCCGATGGGCCGTGTGCTAGGGTGCACCCGGCTGCCCAAGCATTTCCCACAGCCTGCTGAGGGGCCCTGGGCCCGGGATGAATGTGGAGGTGCACTGAGGACAGGGTGCAGGTCAGCGGAATACTGGGGTGGGACGGCACCGGCCAGCAGAAGGGAGGCTAGGAAGCCAAACATCACGCCAATAATAGAACCTCCGGAATTCTTGCGGCCATATCCACGAGTCCCGAGCTACTCCGTTTATTCTTAACAACCCACCACAGAATGTAAATGTCTGCAGAATTTCTGCAAACCCTACAAACCCCTGAAATGAGTTAAGGTTTTTGGTAAGTCATTTCTTGCGTCTCCTTGCTAGAGCTAGCTCTCCTAACTACAGCGCTTCAACAACCGAGGGTTCATGCAGGAGTCATGGGAAATGCAGTGAAGAAGTGAGATGTCAGCAAAGTACGCCAACTTGTGTTGTTTTTTTTCCTGCCAAATAGTCAAAGAGCATCTGTCCATCGCTGAAAATAGAGAAAGAAGGTTGCAGTGGTGGTTTGAAGCCGTCTATAGTGGCGTTGCCAACTGGCAGACGCCATGTTCTTTGGAGTCTTGTTCAGGTGTATTTTTCCATTTCTGGACTTGCTCAAGAGCCATGTAAATGTCCCCTTTTACTGCCACGGCAGTTTGATGGGCTGTTAATGACACTCGGTTTGGCTACTATAAATCTAGGCTAGACAAAGCTGGCGAATAAAATTTCTATCAAGACACTTCACGATTGCACGAGTTGGAGAAAAATATCATTCTACAGGTCCAACCAAATTGCTGTGTCCCAAAAGATCTATGTGGTGTTACTTATAATACGCTACATATATCTCTAAATGGGTACAACACAATGAAGCAATTTCGTGTTGTGCAATTGTTAAGCCATTCACATTGTAGCATATGTGGTGGACATGGTGGAATTTTCCATATTGCTACAGTGTGGATAGATAAAATCCTTAAAAACAAGGTCTAGACAATAGACATGCATCATCTCAGCTTGAGCTCTTGGTATAGTTCCCGCCTGGAGTCTAATAAAGGACAGGCAGCAGAAACTCCTGGGTGACCAGCTTCCCTGTGAAGAGGAATGTTGTGAATGCTGTGAATACTGGCAAGACCTGGTGTTCTACCAGGGCCACTGGCCATACCAGGCTTTCCAATGTACATCAGTTCAACAAATGACTGGTGTTTTCAAGCAAGCGATGAAGCCACGGCTCATTGGCACCTGTTTCGTATCATCAGGAGCTGCTTGAATAAGGTCCAAAATAAATCATCCCATGCAAAAGGGAACCATTAGAGACACTGATGTGACTTTTATTGTTATGAAGTAACACTTCCATAGTGTATCCCCAACACAACCACGTCTATTAATAGCAGACAAATAAGATATGGAAATAAGAGATATTAATTAAATTAAATTAATTAAAATGCCTAATATTATTGTACTTATTTTAGATGTAATAATGTAATAATTAATATAATCACTCTACTAAAGGAAGGAATCTCTATCTGTCTGTATGTCCTTCACATATCTCGAGAACCATTCATCCGATCTACTTCACACTTGGCGGGTGTGTGCCTGGGGACCCAAGGAAGTGCAGTGTCGAGTGTGAAGTTGTTTGGATGAGCGGTTCTCAAAAAAGCTGCAAGCAGCAATACCAGAGGCCAAGCAATCGGACCGTTCTGAACAGGCATGTTTTGCACGGGCACTGCATTAGTTTAGTAAATGTCAGAATATCATGAAACGTTGGCCTGACATGACATGATACATTAAAGTGAGGAAGAAGATGAAGAAGATGTCATCAATATTTTAGACCGGTCCTGCAGATGAATTACTTTTAATGTTGTCTTTTATTTAGTTTTATGTATGTATTTTCATAATGCCCCAGGGTTTGGATGAAACTTGCTGAGATGTCACACTAGTGGCTGGATTCTATCTAAGTCTGCACAGCATTACTGCCACCTTCTGCACTGAAAAAGTCAGGAAACAGTGGGGGTGCTGTACACACTTAAACAAATCCAAATAAATTTGAAGATTTATTTAGAGTCCAATTGATCACAATTCAAAGAGCATTCTAATACTGGCAGATGATTATTCTCTAATGTGATTGACTATGATGATGACTAGGCACTGTAAATCTCTGGCCAAGCCTACATTTGTAAAACGTTCAATGACATTAGCAAACTCAAAAATGTTTTAACCCTGTTAGACACATCCACTGCCCTGTAATCACGTGTGTCAGTCATTTATACATCTGCAAACTCATCACCCCATTTATGAATACAGTAAATCTCTTACAGACAGGAACTCAGCAAAAAGAAGAAAAAAGCTAGATGCTGATCCAAAAACAATTTTGGGAGGATATGACTGCAGGCAATATGTATGTCCTGCTACTCAACTCTCTCGCAGTGCTCTATTGAAGAGAGACTAAACAATGTTTAGGCTTAGTTTGTCATTTCTATTGTGGTAGAACTCCATAGCATCTATTTCTAATTCCTACATCTAAATGTAGACATCTAAAACCTAATACCTACATACAATTTAGTACTTATTCCTGAGACATTCGCATTCTGCCTCGTATCATAGAATTGTTGTATTATAGTTGTATTATATGGTAATACTTATACTGATGTATAGTATGTGCTTGGTCTTGAAGGAAAATGTGTACTAAACTTCTATATCATTTGGATTGTGTAATAAATCTTTCTAATCATTAAAAAATAACCCACATCACCAAATGTCTTCAACAGAGAAAATAGACTGACTACTTCACCAGACTAAAGATGTGGGAAAATTGACATTTAACATTATTATTCACAATTACATTTTCCCCATTAATTCTAATAATCATAATAATTTCCTGTATTTCCAGAATATGGGAATGTTTTTCGCCTTCCAGTTAAATCCTGCTATTTTTCATTTGCTTCACTTTGACAGCTGCTGTTTCACGAAGATGCCCATGTGTTGAACCATACCTGGCAGAAAACAGGCAATATCAGCTACTAAATGGTCCATTCCTAATAGGCTTCACGAGTAGCTCATTAGCGTGACAACTGCAGGGTACTGTCCTATGGCCTCACACAATTCCTCCCTTGTTGCTACAGAACTCTCTCCAACTCTCCTTCCCTTGACTGGCTGCAGGTAGAAGTGACTCATAAACAGAGCGTACTCACCATGTCTGCCTTGTTTTACTAGCTGCTTGTGACACAGCCAGCTCTGGCATGCGCTCAGTGCTTTTTTTGTTTCCTCTGTTGAAAGATGTTTCCGAATGACTTTTTTTTGTTCTTTTTGTTTAATGTCAAATGAGTTTCCCCAGGTACAAATGTGCAATTACCAGGTACAATTTCACAATTACCTTCACGCCAGAGAGTCTATTTCCCCCCCCCCAGATCTTCCAAAATATCCCATGAAGTGAAACATTTAGCACAACAACAATAATAGGTGCTGCTGGAGAAAAGCAAAGCAGGGTGCATATGGAGATCAATACAGAATATTACAGGGGAATTTCCAGGCAGTGTACTTCTGAATAATAGCACTAATATGGTCTCAAGTATGAAGTGCTAACCTTCGAGAATGTAAAAAAAGAAAACCATGAATATATATACCTTTGAAAAAAAAACATTATGAGAGAAAATGAATGACCGTATGTGAAAATATTTCCCCCTAGGCATTGGAAAACTGATTACGGCTAAACAGAATTAATCTCACTTTGCCCCTCGTAATTGTACATCGTTATCGTATGAGCATTGGTCGAATTGTAGGGGGGATGGGGAGAATGCCATCCCCCTTGCCAGAAAATACAAATATCCAAAAACTATCCCCCTTGTCAACCATGAACAAAAAGCATCCCCCTTGTTAACCATGAACAAAAACAAAAAGCATCCCCCTTGTTAATATAGAGCGCTAGCACCCCCCCCCCCGTCAACAAACCGATCGCGAGTGGAATCCTAGCGCTAGCCCCCCCTCCCCCTTGTTAAAAATTAACAAATCGACCACTGCGTATGAGTGAACTTGACTTTTACCTCTGTTCCAATGTTATTTGTCAGATACAACTTGGGAATGGATACTGTTCACGGTGGTCCAGGTTTTGAAATAACTTGGGCATGTTACTCTAACGTTGCGATATATTAGCTTGACCACACCAACATGGCAACGCTAACTAATGAGTATAACTCTCAGTAAGTCCCATGGCGCGCTGCCCGGGGTAATGTATGAGGAGGTCATGATTCAGCCTCTATCGTAACATTAAACAAAAAGCCATATGAAATTGAAGTAAATATAAACATCATTTGCCATATTTTGCCTCTGTGTGTTGCGTTGTTATAGTATCAGCTGTTCTTGACCACACATGATCAAAGTGTTTGTATAAATGAGTCCATTACAAGGATGATATCAGAAACATGAACACATCTCAGCGTGCAAAACGTATCCATCATTGTATGTGTTTGTCTTGCAGAAAATACTCTTAGTCCTTAATAGGATAAACTTAAAGGGGAGACAGTTGATGGGCCAAACATTCCATGTGAAACCCCAGCTCCTCATTTCCCTGAAAGCTTTCTTGGTCAACAAATGAATCCAAGACAGGGAAAGGCAGACGAAGCTGCCAAAGACACCCGCTACTGGCCTCTCTATAATATCTGTCAAAAAATAAATCAATACATTTTGAAGAGAAATGTCTCCACACTGGGTGTGCGAAGCCAAGCATCTCCACCCAGAATCCAAATTCCAGTCTCCCGTAAAAATGTCAGTGATTTTTGCGTGGACTTTTGGAGATATGCATCATCTGGCTCGCAGTGTGTGTCAGGTAATAAATCAGCCGCCTGCACACTAGTGATGTGCTGTGATTCTCATGCTGACATCAGCACTGTCATATAGGGTATTGACCCAGCCTGCACCCGGCCACCCCCTCGCAGGAAGAGTGCCCACTGAGCGTGACAGAACATCTGTCCAACACATATAATCGAAGAAACAAGTGACCATACATGGTCACACATCAGCGCCTTTCAAAAGGACAGGACGGAGAGTCCTCAGGAGATAGACATGAATGACAACATGAGAAACAACAGCATTACATCCCACAGTGGGTGATAAGAGGTGATCAATACTTTTTATGCCAGCTACCCCCACACCCCCCTCCCTTCCTCTCCCCGTTACCCCGCTAGCCCCCATTTTGCCAAAGACCGCTTCTCAGATCACTTCTCTTGATATGCATCATTTCACTTTTCCCCTGCAATTTTCTCTGAAAACATGACATTACAGGAAATGTGGTACTATCTCCAAATTTGCGGCCATGGATGTCTTTACCAGCAAAGGGTTGTGGAATCAGATAAATCTAGATTATGGAGTTGAGTCTGCTTCATCCACTAGGGATAGGATTTGATTATTCTTCAAGAGAGGTAATAATTGTTCTTCCACATATACCGAGCTGAGGTGCATCGAAGCGAAGCACTCTCAAATTGGAAAAAAGCTAAATGTAAGGAAATTAAATGTAAATGTGAGGCAACAAGAAGGAGAAAGAACAAGAGTCTTGAATACTCTCAATGGCAAGACAGACCTCCTGTAATGAAAACATGACTGTGGGGTAAACTGAAGAAAACCAGTTGCTGTCATTCTAATGTATACCTTTACGCTGAGAGGGGGCGATTTGTTATGGCTACTAAAAATCACGTTTTTATGTTTGATGGTAAGAAAACTAACCGTACATTTTTATTTACATGTCCTATTCAAAACAGAGAGGCCACTTTTACTTTATTCCTGTCACTTTAATGAGTAATGGACAAAATGCAATAATGTGTAGCTTGAAGACTGCAGGAAATTAGTATAACTTTATTTTCCTTTATTCAATAAAAACCAATTATTCCTCTTGGTGGAAGATTTATCTAAATGCCTTGATTGGAAATTGCAGACTGAATCTCATTACCTCCGTGAGTGAATCAACACCAGAATCGTTAATGTGATTCATAGTGAAATCAAAACCTTTTATGAATTTAATTTAATGACAATTGGCTATCAAAGAACAATTTGAGCCACAGTAAAAACCCCATCGCCACGAGCCATCTTGCTGCTTCATGAGGAGTCTGGGGACAGATACGCCTCGGAGCGTCGCACGGTTTGAGTTATGTCAATTTCCAGCGTGGGGCCGAACAACGTGGGCTTCAATATTATTCTTGGCACTGTCACCAAGGAGGAGAAGATTGGAAGAGTGAGAATCCATAATTGTGTTGATGTGCCGAGTTTCCTACCCTCGTGCCTCTCATTAGATGAGGTCAAAAGGTACAATGGGGGAATACCAGGAGAGTTATTACTTCATTGAAAGGTGAAAGCAAACGTTGAACGAAACGGGGACCGGATCCCATTTCAATGTAAACACAGCACTGCAGCCTCCAAGCGGGGCCGTGTCCAAACATTGTCGCTAATTGTATCTGTTTTAGTTCCATGCGACTTACTGTGAGACGGCAATGAAAACATCTTGATGGAGCAAGACCTCCTTCGAAACCGCAGAGAACACCTTACCTCTGTTTTTTGTATAACCGTTTATTTTAGACATCGCCGACTCTGATTGCTTCTGTCAGAAATCAAAATAACGCCTGTGAAGTTTTTGTACTGGAATTTATTTTTTCATACATGGAGACTGAAAAGGAAAATTTATATTTGCTTGTCCCATGAGGGACTTTCAGAGCACGGAAACCTACGTAAGCACGACTAAAGTAGTGCAATTTAGGTTTTCAAATGGTTGATCTCTCCTTTTGTGACAGAGTAGTTTTACCATAAACAAGCGCCCTTAGTCTTTTAAGACACTTTATTACTTTTGTCACCTGATCTAGCTGTATCTCTGGTTGAAAAAATGACATATGACATATGTCATCTGCTCCTGAATGCTGGTTGTTATTATGAGACTTGGCCTTTCCAGCACCCTGGCAGAGAGGGCAAAGCCCTTCACCCCAAAGGACACTGTTTGCTTGTTTTAATGTGGCCGCTTTGGTATTTGGTGTTCCAGCAAAGACCCAACCACATATCAACTGACTGCCATGTGCAGACTTGAAAATTACATTTCCACAAATCACTAAGTCAAGAGTAACTTAAACATATATGCAGTTTCATTACTTGCATCCCTCAAAAATAAATTATCATATTCTGCAGTCTTTTTCTGCACTTGTGTGTGCTCAGTGTAGATGATGCTATGCCATTTTAAAACCCATGTCTGTCAGAGAGCTCCCCCGCCTCCCACTCTTTTTTGAAACCGTGGAACATCAACAAACAGCCATGTTTTAAAAGTGCTTTCAGGAAAGAGACGACACAGGTATAAGAACATGTTTGTGTAAGTGAATCTCTGCTTAAGTCTTCTTCAACAAGTGTGTATTGGTTTAGAGAGGCAAGGACATAACAAAAGAAGAAGAAGAATGACGAGGTCCGCGGGGCTCCCCCGAGGGAAATCAGAAAGAGAAACAGGAGATGTGCTAGGAGAGCACATTTCATACGCTCAGAGGAAAACTGATGGTGGGAAGGGCAAAGTAGAAAATACTCATTCGTACGATGAATGAAAGTCGACACACTAAGGCTTTAACAGATACCATGGTCATCATTTAAAGCAAACATCAACTAAGGCATAAATCTACTTGTTACAAAGTAGATTTATGCCTATTCAATTCAATAAACTGTGCAATCCCCATGTTATCACTCAATTGTAAATACCTGCTAAAATCCTATTGTCTTTATTATGTTGTGTTTACTGTGTGTGATTGAGAGAGAGTATATATGGGAACAATGCATCTCACTGTACCATGTGTATGTGATCAATCAAAAACTTGAAAGTTGATGTGAGAAGATCAGCTCAATGAATTAAAACTACATTAATGCAGCTAAACGCACAACTAAGCATAGTGTAATAGCAAAGTAAGTCATGTCAATCACCACAGGTGCACCTTTGTGTGTGTTGTGGTGGTCTTGTCTTGTACACACACACACACACACACACACGCACCCAGAGTCTGACCACGCCCACAACAGTGACGTGAACTGCGCATGCGTTGTTCTAGGAAAGATGGCGTCGGTATCAGAGCTTTACGATGTGGGCTGGGAAGGTAACAACATCCACATTTGTTTGTGTAGATATTGTGTATGTATCGCTCTAGCTATATATATATATATGTATATATATATCATATTTTAGTGTCTTATCGTGTGTTGTACACAAAATAAAACACGTGATGTTAAACGCGATACTTGGATGGAGCGTCGGCTAGCTAAGATGGTTAGCAGGTTTGCTTTGGATAATATAACGCGTTTATATCACGTCTGAGGCTTGAGTTAACACGTGTTATAGCGGTTTTTGGGATAACCGAATCGTATTTTGCTCCCTGTCCTTAACGCAAATGAATGAGCTCCGTGAGAACTGCGGGTAGCTTTGTCCACATCATCGACCATCGATGTCACGACGAGGCAGGGAGAGGATCCTGTGGTGTCGCGTTATCCCGGTCTACCGTGACGCAATTTCCGGTCTCTTGCTTCCCTACGAGCTGTATGTTGCTAACCTCGGAGCGAGAAGAATAAGAACAGCAAAGACGAGGGGAAGACATATGGAATTTTGACGAAAGATTTGATTAAGCAATATCCCACACATGTAACAAACAGTTTACCCATGTCACTGAAAGTCCCGCCCTCTCTCTCGCGCGCCAATAACGCTCATTTGGAGCATCCCGCTCCATGCTTTCCGTCGTGACGAGAAGGGCTGGGAACGAGGTTAGACGTCATGACACCTGTTGTAAAACTTCCCATTGAATATACTAATACATGGGACATGTTTAACATAGTATGGGATTCACATCCCTTTAATAAAAACAGAGGACAGTTTAAGGGTCAAAGTCTTTGGATTGGAGTCGTAATAGTACTTGAATCATGTGTTATAGTACAACTTAATAGTTTGAACATGGCCACACAGTACATTCTTGTAGGAATCTAATGTGGGTTTTGTTTAGTATATACACAAGGCTTTTCTATAAGATATGTGTATAATTTCCTATATCGGGCCATACGGTAGATGGCTATAGATATGCTATTCCTGAAAATCCATTCATTTTCAGGAATAGCATATCTTGTCACATACCCATCCCCTCCCACATTATTATAGTGCATTTATAGATTGCATAAGATAATTATATAGATTATATAGAAGCTATAAATGCACTATATATATGGAACCATCCCCTCCCATATAATATGGGAGGGGATGGGATATGACGAAAATAGGGGGGAAATGCACAAAACACGAATTTGACATGATTCTGTGGTCCAAACAAATAATCTAGATGAGGTTTGATGTGAATACATTGTTTAAAAGTAATTTAGACTTTTTTAATGTATCGCGAATGTCCAAGGTAAAACTATGTCGAGCAATAGACTAAACGTTTAACATGTCATTGACTGTTTAAAATAGGCTAGCTGTCTTGTAGCCATAGAACTATGATTGTAGCATTAGAGTAACTGTTCATTTGACATGTTATTGTCATGATCGTCATTGATATTGTCAAAAAGTTACGTGGACGGGTTGATGGTCAACTAAACAACTCAGTCATCAATTCTTTACCCAGTTAACTAAAGCTAGCCTTCTTATTACAAGAGGGCAAATTATGTCACTAGCAAACAAAGCTATTAGCTATGTTACATTAATATGCAAAAGAAAAAAGAAACCAACATATTCACCTCTGGAAATAGCGTTTTATCATTCCATTATGCTTTAGGCTTTACAAGGAAAAATACAATACAATTCCGTTTATACATTGATAACAATACTGTAGTCACTAATGTGACCACAGTAGTTAATGGAACCAATACATGGATACGGTTGGCTGCACGTTGTGCGTGCAGCCAACCGTAACCATGTTAACCATAACCATGTTTGTAAATGGGAAACGCGTCTATGTTTAGTGCCATTTCTATTTTGTTTTTCTATTTGATTTGAGAGGTAATACTATGTACAGAAAAGTCTATTGTGCGTGGTTTCCAACTTATTTTGTGGTATTATGCATCTTCCTTTTTAGATGTAGGCTAACCAAGTGTGTTTGGATAGAAAATGCCATAAGATTTCAACTCGCAAATCATTGACACACTATAGCTTGATTATTGTCAATATTTTAGATGCCCGTATTTAAAGTATGTGGAAAAAATATGATCCTATTGAACAGGTATTATTTAGCAACGGATGACTGATCCAATTCCTGTCGTTCACAGAGATGAGAGACAAGCTTCGTAAATGGAGAGAAGATAACTGTCGAAATAGTGAACAAATTGTGGACGTTGGCGAAGAGCTCATCAGCGAGCATGGATCTAAACTGGGAGATGACGGTAGGTCTTTCTAAACGATACATGCACGGTCCTAACTAAACAGAGCACTATGAAATATTGAAAATAATTACTGGGTTTCCTTGTACATTTCCTTTCATTATTTACCATCAATTCGGGGCCACACACTAAGTTTGCTACTAACTACTCGTATTCACACCTAACACATATTTGATATACTTGTACAATGAAAAGTAATGATGCATTTTGACCGCTTTATCCATGCAATTGATAAAAAAAAACATGCACTGTTGATATTGCATGTACGTTTTTCATTTCAGCAACTTTTCAGCACCTATCAGGGCGTAAAAAAGACGGAATAGTTTTCAGGTCTGTGAATAATTCAATAGTGGTTTATTGAGAAACTAATACTTGCAGTGGAGATTAAATAACCACAAGATGACCCGAAGTTAAAATCATAGAAAAACAATCTGACTAATATGATGTACTCCGGGCTCATCTGTGCAGATGCATAACACATGCTGACGGCTCTACAAGAGCAGAGTTTGTACTGGCTTGTTGTTTTGTGGTAGGTAGCCTTACTGGCAGAGTTATTCTTTTGCATACACTATCCAACGCAAACATTCTTACAAGAACTCAAATTGTACTCCTTTTTTTTATGTCTAGAACATTTTATTGCCGTTCAATGCTACATGACACATTAGCCTAACTCACGATGAGTCGGCTATTGTTCTCCTTGCAAGCAAAACAAAATGACATGACCAAAATATGTCTTCTGGCGTGCATAGGGCCACAGTGGCATTAGGGCCGAGCAGCCCGTTTATACAAATAATGATGAATGTCTTTCAAATATCCTCGCACATCTAGGCCTACATATGTATCTTGCAGCAGTGTAGTCAGTGTTTCCTTATGTAAACATATCAAACATATTCTTCTTTTTTTAAATGTTTGTATTTGTTTATAGGCCTGGATTTCTATTATAACTACTGCCCTGTAAAAATGTGCATAAACTTGTTATGATTCATAAAGTCCTCCATAAAGAGGAGAAACGGTTAACGTTATGCTTTAACGCTATGGTTTTATTCTCACCAGCTTTTCAATTGGCTGTGAAACAAGATGGCAATCGAAACGAGTTGGAATCGTAAAAAAGAAAAATAATAAATTGAGGGATTTGTGTGTTTCTGGCACAATCGGTTTCCCTGGTGGCGCTGGGTTTGTTTTTCAATTAGAGCGCACGTCCATTCAAGACATTTTCTGACTTCCCTGTCAAAACGAACTTTTCTGATATTTCTTATTAATCCAATTATTTGGCTTTAGTGGTTGGGCCATTAGTCAATGCCGTTATACTAGCAGACTGAGTGACTGAACGTTTCGCGTTTTATTTCTAACCACCGTGCGCAACATGAGACGTTGGGGCTGGTTAATGATGGAATCCACCAAGGCCTGCTACAAACGCGCAACATATATTGGATAATGAATAGCAACGACGAAGAGATGTTTATTGGACTGAACAGAAGATAAGCATCGTACAATACAAGCACATAAATCAAATGAATGGAATTATTTCTTTTTCCGTACTCCAGCAACAACTATGAACTATTCTGCATGCTCTGTTACAAAATGTGTTCATTTGCATTTCATTTTTATACAGATTGTTCTGATATTATCTTGAACAAAATCTTCAATCAATGAATAGAGCAAATTGAGGGTTGCTGGTTTAATTTGTAGTTCCTGCTTTGCTCAAGTGTCTCCTCTAGGCTCTTATTGAGGTGGTTGTTGCCTTGTATGGTTGACACCACTGTGTGTGTGTGTTAATATGAGGCATACAATATACAACAATGAAATCCACTTCCAGAACACAGCTTTATAAATGCCGTCCATTTACCATTCACTGACTTCATGGATTTGTATTTTCTCTTTGCATTCTCTAGTTTGGATTATTTACGAGCAGGTGATGATCGCAGCTCTGGACTGCAGTCGGGATGACTTGGCCATGGTAAGTCTACCATTCATCCACTGGTTATGTGACATTATAGGTTACATTTCAGACTATTATCATACTATTGTTTGATATTAACTTCACACAATTTAAAATTCTTAGAATTGAAATTCTCTCAACAATACATACTTCTTCTCAGCAATAATGGTGATGGTTTGACTTAATCAGCATGGTTCTCTGGGATCAGCTCTGTATTGCCTGGCCTGTGTGGCTGCCAGAGTGAAAACACAAGGACCAGCTGCTAGATGGGGCTAAAGAAGCCGATCTCTTAAGTAGACTTTACACTTCCCTCGAGCCAAGACGGAGCATGACATGCCTCACCCCTCTCACGAATATGTGCAAAACAAGAGATGTCAGCGAAGAAAACAACCAGAAACCTGCTGAGCAGAGCCCCCCGCCTCCCCCTTTATATCTAGCGGCTTAGCCAGCTGGCGCTCACGGGTAAGACGCCAGCGGTGTACATTAGCTCGTCCGTTGTCTGGGTCCAGTGGCGTTAACCTCTCCTCATACACGGCATGTGAACGAGGAGGCGAAACCCCCCCGCGTATCTTGTTTGTGAGACGTAATGCAGCGTGGGCTCTCCGTATGTGTGTATGTTGCTGGGATTTTTTCATGCCTTCGGACATGACAATTGTTCCGGCAAGTACCATTGTGCTAAGCGGGGGGCAAACTGAGTGGAGGATGAAGTAAGCTGCAGCCAACTATAATTGCCCGCTCTTGTGCCCACATCCTTGCAGACCTGTCTACAGGAACTGAGGAAGCAGTTTCCAGATAGCCACAGAGTGAAGCGATTATCGGGCATGCGGCTGGAAGCTTTGCAAAGGTAAGCATCGGGGAGGGCCAGGACCAAACCAAATGTGGAAAGAAGGCGTGGGGGACACAGCAGCACGCCCTCGGAATTGTACGCATAACAAAGTTCGGAAAGGCTTGGAGGACTCCGGCTCCGTTAGCAGATGCTAAGTGGTAAAACTTTAATGTGTGTGTGTGTTTGTGTGTGAGAGGGAGGGAGAGAGAGTATGCGGTAGGGTGTGTTATGATTTGGATCACCCGCAATTGCTTTGGAGGGAGAAAAAAAAAGGGTTAAGGACCAAGGAGGAGGAGCCAGGGTTGAGTCCTGGGTAGCCCTGTGGCCCTTTAGCCTTAGTGAGGGATTCCCGGGAAGGAAGTGGTCAGACCCCACTGTTATTCTGGGGGTCCCTCAATCTTTGCTTGCTCTTTTATTTCTTAACCTCTCTCTCTTTCTGTCTTTTTCTCTCTCTTTCCCCTCTCCCTTACCCTTTGTGTTTTTTTTCTAATTTATATTTTGGTCTGTGCTGTGAGCATACCCTTTTAGCCTGTTCAGATTTTTTGGTATGTCACCGCAATCAGAAATTCTTTTTCCCTCCCTTACTTAACCGTTTTATTTTTAAGTCTGCGATTCATAAAAAAGGAAAGCGTAGTATGTGCGAGAGAGGAAGATAAACAGAGGTATTTTGGTCGTGACCGAGCTGAGGTAAGGCCAATTCAAACTGTTGACCGCCTCTCACACATTCCCAGTGTGGATCGCGGTCGCTGGTTTATCGGTAATGTCAGACTCCGTGTGATAAATAAGAGTGAGCGCTTTGCCGTTGTCAAATTAAATAAACGCCACGCTGAAATCTAATTGTCAGCAGACGCGGGGCTCAACATGAATGACACGGCTTCAAACAACCAGGCTTATTCCTCCTGCCCAACTGACATGCAACGTATGTGTGTGCACACACACACACACGGGGTCCTTAAGTAAATAAAGAAAATCAAAGTGGCTCATGAGTGGTTGCCTGGTGCCATCTGAAATCTCCCAGAGTGTGTCTGAGTAATAAAGTGATTGTGAGGGTTAGGAGCAGCGCTGGAAGTAGAGCCTGCTCTCCACTAATAGGAACCAGAGTAGCTTCTGTCTGTTGAAGGTTGTGGGTGGGGCCGGGTTTTGATCCTGGAATCCCAGCTTTGGCTACTAAAAGTATCAGTGCTGCTGATTGCCCCAATAAAAAAAAGTAGTTCTAAATTATCCCTCAGCGCCTAATCGGAAAAGACAAGTCAAGTGCTCATGGACTCCACCGCCTATATTCTTCTACCATGTGATTGGATGTTTACAGCTCATAACTCCAGCCTAAATCACTAAATACACATTCATGTGGACCCGCACTGATGGTTTGAGACAAACTGTTAGATTATAGTTGCTTATCGGGATCACGTGTGTAGGAAGAGGGGTTTTCCTAGAAGTCAAGGGAGAGGCAACCAAACAACCGCCGCCCACTGGACGGATGTAAAACGAGAGATTTCAATTGTTTAAAGGTGAACCCAAGGTGGACACAATCAAAGGAGAATACAATCTTCAGGGCCTGTGTGCTTTGTTCATATTGATTTCATGACTCATTGTGAAGTGATATAAGCACCTCTCTGGGCCCTGCCGTTCCAGCAGCAACTTAAAGTTTAATGAGTGTTTATTTCTCTCTTTGGATCGCTGCTGGTCTCCACGCGGCCTCAGCGTAATCAGAGGGATAATATGCAGTGCCGTACGCAGAAACCCGATTGCCTTGAACTCTGTTTGATTTCCCTTTCTACCTCGTTTTACTTGACTGGTGACTCTTGATTACTTAAAAAAACCCAAAACCTTTCCTCTGTATTCTTTTTTTATTTCTGTCAAGGTACGATGAGGCGAACAAGTACTATGAGTCAATTCTGCAAGACGACCCGACTAACACGGTAAGAACGGGGCTGGACGGGTTGCACTACGCAGACGGCTCAGTATTTCATTTTATTTGACTCTGTGGTTCCACCGATGTTCTTTGGCGGGACTTGCGCTTGAGTTTTTGTTTTAGGGCGTGAGTTTGCTGGAGTTGAAGTTCCCCGTGGCCCTTCTTGACCTGTACCGTGGTGTTGGTGCTCGCTCTCTCACCC
>OMKN01081573.1:3571-26641 GCA_900302345.1 Melanonus zugmayeri
GTATTTACAGTGGAGCTCTTGTTGCCGTTCCTGTCTAGTTTGGGGTTGATGTCATTGCATGACATAGACTGGTCTCCCAGTCTCTGGGTCCAGCTGAAGGACAGACAGGAGCAGGTGGCCCTTGCTGCCCGTAAGCCCCTCTGAACTCATGTTTATAAAATTAGCAGCACACTGCGCCCACACATCGCTTCCAAATGATCCTCAGGGCTCACAGGGACATAGCAGCAGACCTACACCTCAGAGCAAAATATCCACTACAACAGCAAGGCTTGTGATTGTGTTTCACTGGCTTAGGACAGGACACAAGGACCGCACCACACTGGACTGTCCTTTGGGAAATATAGGCATAGAATAATGTTTTTGAAAAACAACTACAACAATGTCTGTGTCGTGCAGTAAGTCACATGGAAATATGCTTCAATGATGAAAGTGCACTTCAAACGGAATACCTGGCAGCGTGCCACCATCCGTACTTAGCACAGCAACGTGATGCTTCAGGGGACCCATGACTGCAGTAATGAGCTGATCCATTCCCCTTGTGTTTCAAACACATTCCTCACTGTACAAAACAAGAGCTGAGGCAGAGCATGCTCTCAAGATGTCTTAAGCGGTTACACCCTTAAAAGCCTAATGGGCTAATTTGGATTTATCTTTGTTAGAGGAATGCGCAACTCACATCAGTATGCATTTGATCACAGGCTAAATTCAAAACCCTAAATGTAAATGTAATGTTTAAATGTCAAACATCTACATATGTGATCAGTAGATTTAAATCAGTACTGCAGATAGGGCAATGCATATCAAGTTCCACTAATACTCCAACTACTGTCAGGTCAAATAAAATGAAAATATTATGCCCAAATGGCAGCCATTTGAGAAGCATGATAATGATGAGACATGGGCCATTCTGCCAGCCAGCATGTTCTCTTGGCAAAAGTGCTGAGTGCAGGGAGTGACTGTGCAGATGAGAGGGTTTCATCTCTGAGAGCCAAAACCAACAACAGCAACAGCAGGGGCTAGTGCAGTCGGCTAATGCTACTGTATCGACCCTGAAAGAGAAAACGTATAGATTAGTTCTTCATTATGAATGCATTTCTGTGTGTGTGTATTATTATGTGTATATGTATTATTACAGGAATTTATGCTTGTGTCATTTAATTTACACCAATGCATTCTCAAGGGTTTGTCTTTGCAATACACCTTTTAGCGGTCAGCATACAAAAAATATTCATCCAAACCACTTTGGCAGCAGAAGAACAGTGACCTGAAGGTCGGTGGGAGATGGGTATGGCATCTGTAATGTAAGCCAGTGTAAATGCATCAAGCTGGATCTGAAGTAAGCCAGTGTAAGTGCATCAAGCTGGATCTTAAGTAAGCCAGTGTAAATGCATCCAGCTTGTCAAGCCTCATATATCACTTCCACTTCTCTGTAATACCACCACACATTGACAGAGAATGAAGGAATTACATTCGAATTTTAAGAGGGAAAAGAGAAGGATACTCGACACATTTTCAGTTACACAATGTAATATGATGTGATACAAGTTGCCATTTTTAATATCAGGTGTAAACAGGGCCAATGTGTGTCTCTCTCTCCCTCTCTCTTCTTTGGTCTCATCTCTTGTTATAGCTGGATGATGGCATCCAGATTGAGACCCTTCTGCTTCCTGGGAGTCTGGACATTTCCATCACGCTAGAAGGAATGGGACTGAAGGGAGGAGGTACGTAACAACCCCATTGAACATTGTCCTGCTGAGAAAGACTCATCGCTGCACAGTGATGCCTAACCTTCTATGCTTGGTCTCTCTACAGGGAGGTTTGGCCAGACCACACCACCACTGGTGGAATTCCTGAAAGACATTTTGAGAAGGTATCCGGAAGGTGGACAGATTCTTAAAGTGAGTATAAAGCACTAAATACAGTCATGTTAGAGTTAATCGTTTGGGAAATGATGTAGATGAATCAATTAGAATATTGTTATGATTGCTAAACACTATGTCAGTGTAAACCTTCCACAACAAGCACATGGCATTGAGTGTTATTGTGGTTGGAATTAATTTCTCCAGAGCAAAGGTGAAACTCTTGAGTGTTATTTTGTCAATCAGGGTAATTTCTCACTGTCTCACTTCATATTAACTCACATCTTGCATACAATGGTTATATATAATTATACCGATATAATTACCTACTAGATTACCACAGCCTTTCAGAACACACCACCATATGTCATATACGTTGCTACAACTGAAAGCATGGCATAAACTGTCTGTGTTAATCGGTTCTATTCATTTCTAAGGAATTGATTCAGAATGCAGAGGATGCTGGAGCCACAGAGGTCAAGTTTATGTTTGATGAGACAGAGTATGGAGTGGAATCACTGTGGTCACATGACATGGCTCAATATCAAGGTAGGCTGTTGTCATATAATCATCAATGCACTTTTTAAAAATGTATTTTTTCCAGATGTCACTTGTACCTTTTGGGCAGATATTAGTGGAAGTAATAATTTAACTTTTTCTATTAATTGCAGGCCCAGCTTTGTATGTGTACAACGATGCAGTGTTTACGGATGAAGATTGGAACGGAATACAGGAGATTGCCAGAAGCAGGAAGAGAGAAGATCCATTGAAAGTAGGACGATTTGGCATTGGCTTCAATTCTGTCTACCATATTACAGGTGAGAGTTATACTTCTTGACTATATGTCAATAATAGTGATTAGATGTTCATTTATATTTCTTCTTGTGAATTGGTTTCCTGTAACAACCTGTAGCAACTGGGGATTAACCAAAGTCATACTTATCTCTGTTTATGACCAGTGACGCCAAGATTATGGCACTGAATACAGTGATTAGATCTATGGATAATAATTCAAATGTACATAGTCAAATGTAAGGACATGATAATAATGTATTGTTTTATGTCTTCTCTCTCAATCTTTTCAGACGTTCCCAGTATCTTCAGTAGCGAACAGATTGGCATGCTGGACCCCCACCAGACCCTATTTGGAGTGCATGAGTCAGGCCAGTGCTGGAATTTAAAGACGGACATTAAAGAGGTGACCGAACTCGCTGACCAGTTTGCGCCTTACTTTGGGATATTCGGGAGCTCAGAGAAAACCATTAAGGACGGCAGCTTTCCCGGAACACTGTTCCGCTTCCCGCTTCGCATGAAACCCTCGCAGCTCAGCGGAAACATTTACAACAAAGAAAAGATCCTGGAGCTCTTTGAGTCTTTCAAAGCCGACGCAGACACTGTGCTCCTCTTTCTCAAGAGTGTTCAGAAGGTGTCCCTGCACATGCGTGAATCAGACGGCACGGAACGTATGCTCTTTCAGGTCACAGCAATGGAGAATGCAGACAATAAGTTGGAAAGGCCAAACTCACTGAAGACACTAGGCCAGGCCATAGACTGCTACAGCAATGGCGTGCCCAGCTCCACCATCACGTGCGCCACATACGAGTTGAACATTGAAACACAGGACGAGACAGTCAAGGAGACTCAGAGGACGACCTGGCTGGTGTGTAACGGGGTAGGAGGCCGAGGGATGTCCACGGAGCTGGACTCTCTGGCAGGCGACTTGAAGTTCATCCCTGCTGTCGGCATTGCACTGCCTCTTACCGTCATCAAGGAAGAGGACAAAGGAGCCTCCTCCGGTTTCTCAGGACGAGCTTTCTGCTTCCTCCCTCTGCCCCCCGGGGAGGAGAGCGTGACTGGCCTGCCGGTGCACATCAGCGGCTTCTTCGGCCTCACGGACAACCGCCGAAGCATCAAGTGGCGCGAGGTGGACCAGTGGAGGGATCCAGCGGCCCTGTGGAATGAGCTTCTCATTGTGAACATCATTCCCAGGGCTTACTTCACTCTCATCATGGAGGTCATTAGAAGGGTCCAGACTAAGAAAGACCAAGACTTTCCGCTTGCCCCCAAAGGGACGTACCGAGCCTGGCCGGATCCCCATCGAGTCAAACCCCGCTGGAAGCCCATCCTCCAGCCTCTGCTCCGGGACCTGCTACAGCAGCAGGTCATCTACTCTCTGAGTCAGAGCTGGATCCAAGCGGACGAGGCCGTCTTCTCGGAACTGGACCCAGGCGACATCTCGGACACGGTGATCAGCTACCTTCAGAGCACGGGAATGCAGGTGGCCGTGGTGCCCGCTGCCATCGAAACAGTGTTGGCCATGCACGTGTCTGGGCCCAACGAGGTGAGGAAAGTGAGCCCTCACTTGGTGCGGCAGGTGATCCGGAAGTCCAAACACAAAGGCCCCTCCCAGGAGAAGCTACTGCTTCTGGAGTTTGTGCTGAGTGACAGTTGCTACAGTGACCTCATCGGGCTGGAGCTTCTACCACTACAAGATGAGACATTTGTAATGTTTTCCTCCTCCGTCAGTGAAAAGGATGCAGTTTATATTGCATCTGATGACTACCCCAGGTATACAAATGATTACATTTTTTCAATTAATAATTAATTGAATAAAATATTATCTACATTTAGGGATCCATTGATGGGTTATATATTCAGTACCTGATAAAAATAATGTAATTTAAACTAAATTATATGACCCTAAATAACATTACATGGTCAAGCAAAAGAAGCGTATCCTATCCGTACTTGATATCAGCCGATAGGACTAAAACTGTATTTAGAAAATGGCATTGGTAATGATATTGTTTGTATGCTATGTATATAACATAACATATATTATGTTATGCAATTGTATATGATATTATAATGATCAGGTATGTTTTTTCTTTATTTTCAGAGCTCTGTTCCCAGGACTGGACAACCGATTCATCTTGGCGAGCATTAGTCCATCAGTAATGGACAGTCTGAAGAATGCAGCCAAAAGTAGAGGTAATGTTAAAAACATGACATCTCTATCATAATTACACAAATCATGGTAATAATGTGGATCCAAAGGGACTTTAGACTAAATAAACAAACACAATCTTCTATAGCACCTATCAAATTCAAGCACAAGTGATAGCACAATTGAACAACAAGAGTCTGACAAATCCTGTTTAAAACCACATGTAATACTTGCTCCCCTGATTCTCCTGCAGTCAGCCAAGACTCGTTAAATCTCTTGCTTTGCTGATGGGTATTTTACAACTGGCTGGTGACTGTGTGAAAGTAAATGAGCGTGAGACAGTGAACATGCAGGCACATGGTAGATCTCATTCTTTGCCTGACATTTCAATCTCAGCTGTCAGATCATGGGCCCGCTCATGCCCACACTCATCTGTGAGAATGTCAAATAGGCTATAATGAGAGCCAAAGGGACCAAATATGCCAAGTCCCCATAGACGGTTTTGAGCTACAGTGTGTATGAGTCAGAAACATTGCAATTCACATATGCTGTTTTGTTTTGCCATCAGCTGACGTAATAGTATAAAGATGGAACATTAATAGTGTACTCTGGACATATTAACTGATAGCATATCTAAATCCTTACCAATCATTAATTCAGATAATATAATTTTTTAATTTATAGTTAAATTATTATTATTCATTAAAAAGTGCTTAAATACTAAAATAATGTTATTTGAATTACAGTGCAACAATATCTTTGGGGGTGTTCTGGTAGGTATTCCAAGGTGTAACATCCTAACCAAAACCAATGCAGTGTTTTAAAATGGACACAATGGCAATCACATAATAAACAAAACAACAGAGATGGGAGAAGCAAAGAAAAACAACTTCTAACAGTAGTTTGACATGAAGGCACTCAACATTCCTACATCATTTTTTTTTATTTGCAAATTCAATGTGAGCCAGATAACTGCATTGGTTTTTCGGTCTAAATGGCCTAAAACATGTTTGTTTTCTAACTTAATGTGCTTTAATAGCATTAGAACTGCTTTATACACTAATTATTCAATACATCTTTCAGTCCAGGTAGTGTTGTTCTCAATGTCAAAGCTTCCAAGCTAACCTCCTCTAACATCCAAGCAAACTTCTAACATAGGTCTTCACCCAATAGATGTAGTGTCAACAGCCCCAGTGTGACTGCAGTGAACTATATTAACACCAAACCTAACAGCATACGTATTGGACATGTATAATACTTGCTTTTTGTGTGCATTAATAATAGAGATAAGAATCTGGCTGAGAGAGATTGTATTATTAAAAAATGCATTTGTTTTGTTTTTTAACAGGAAGGCCCTGCACTCAGGTACAAGTTCTGACTCCTGAAAGATCGGCTCGACTCATTAAGGAGATCCTGTCAAGAACCTGGCCGACTAGAGACTTTGCGGTTCACTGGGAACCAACTAACACAGAGAAGAAGCATCCTTCATTTTCATGGCTAAAAATGGTTTGGAAGCATCTGTACATTAATTTTTCCGATGACCTTAGCATGTTTGAAGACATGCCTTTGATTCCAAATGTGCCGCTGGAGGAAAGCAATGATAAAGTGGAGCTCCTGCGACTGAAAACCCCATCGCCCATTATCCTCACAGATGAGGAGGGGGTCCTGCATTCTGAAACTCTTCTTGAAATCATGAAAAAGCTTGGAGCAGTTGTGGTCAAAAAGATGGACCCTTGCTTGCAACACCCCCTCCTAAAGAATTACATCCATCCATCAAAACCCAGTTACCTGCTTCAAATTATGGACAGATCTTCAATGAAGCGAGTGGCAAACCAAGTTTCTTCTTTCTCAGTCAAAGAAAAGGTTGCGCTCAGGGACTTTCTAGCAGGGCTTGCTGAAATCACGGAGAAGGAAAGGTGCATGCTGATGGAGCTTAGCGTCTTTGAGAGGGTTGGGCCCTGCTCAGAGAAAGGCACCCCAATATTTACATCACTGAGAGGAGCCAGGGCTTTACACCACACCGCCAAGTACCCACCAGATGTGAAGTTATCACTAAATGTTGTGAACTGCAATGACGGGGCATCCATGCGCCTTGTCAAGTTGGCCAAAGTAGAACAAGTGAAAACAAGTGAATTTTTCAAACTTGTTACTCAAGATATCGAGAAGGGAGTCTACTCCAAGGATGAAATCACTAAAATCATGCTCTGGGCACTTAAACATCTGTCCTTTCTAAAGAATGAAAACTCCTCTGTGATTGGATGGCTCTCCAATCTGAAATTCATGTATTCATCTTTGGGAAAATCTATCTCTGCCACAGACCTCTTTGATCCTGAATTAGAGATTCTACAGAATCTGTTCTACATGGAAGAAAAAAGCAGGTTTCCCACAAGTACCTTCACATCGTCTCCTGATATCCTCCATTCACTCAGACAATTGGGACTGAAAAATGAAGTACAGCTTACTGAAAAAGATGTTGTCCAAGTGGCGAAGAAGATAGAGGAGTTACAGGGAAGCAAAGAACCTGAGTGGGACTCTATTGTGAAAAAAGCCAAAACACTTCTGCAAATACTTACTAGACAAACTAAGTTGGTTAAGTCTACAGAAGCACAGACTTCATTGCTAAAGCTAAAATGGGTTCCGGTCTGCAAAGAAAGACCCCTGAATTACCCAAAATCTCTTGCTTGGATGGGAGACACAATTTATATTGGATGTCTATCTGAAATGTGTGACATATCACACGCAGTTCTTGTGGGATCTTCAGTAGCACATGTTGAGCGCACATCTGCAGGTATGAAGAAAGCACTGAAGCTATGCCTAGAACCTCAGGTGGACCAAGTCCTACAGCATCTACAAGCTGTGAATGACTGGCATCAATCTCAAGCATTCACAACAGAGGATTGGTATCAGTTTCAACAGATCCTTTTTGAGATCTATGGCTTCATGCAAGCTCACCTTGGGGATGCGAGAGAAGCAATGAAATCATTGCCTTTTGATTGGGTGTGGACAGGAAAAACATTTGCATCACCTGGCCATACAGTCCTAAAGCCCATCCCTGACCTGGATTTGCAGCCTTACCTGTACTCATTACCAAAGACCATAAGAAAGTTTCACAAACTCTTTAAATTCTGTGGCTCAGTTGAAGAGGTTGTGCCAAGCCATGTGATTGGGGTCATCAACACTGTCCAAAAAAGGTGTCAAGAAGAGATGACCAAAGAAGAAAGCAAACATGATGTGTTGCTTTTAATTAACATTTTGAGGTGGCTGTACAGCAATCAGATACCGGTCAGCATCGACATGCATGTGCCAATTCTTTGCTACAAGGACCCAAGCAAACTGTGTATGAAGCCCATTCATGAATGCACCTACTGTGACATCAAAGTGGATGACTTAAATGACTTACTTGAAGATGCGTCAGAGCCTATTATATTAGTGCACGACGACATTCCAATGAAAACGGCTGAGTGGTTAAAAGTACCATGTCTGAGCACAAGGTTGATAAATCCAGAGAACCTTGGCTTTGAGCAATCAGGTCAGCGAGAACCTCTAACGGTGCGAATAAAAAACATTCTTGAGGAATACCCATCTGTATCAGATATATTCAAAGAGCTTCTCCAGAATGCTGATGATGCAAATGCAACAGAATGCAGTTTCCTAATTGACATGCGAAAGAACACTGACATCCGAGAGAACCTGCTGGACCCTGGTATGATTGCTTGCCACGGCCCCTCATTGTGGTCCTTCAACAACTCTGTGTTCTCTGACACTGACTTCCTCAACATAACGAGGTTAGGTGGCTCAATGAAAAGATGTGAAGCAGATAAAGTGGGCAAGTTTGGTTTGGGGTTCAATTCAGTTTATCACATTACTGATATTCCCATCATCATGAGCAGAGAGTTCATGATCATGTTTGATCCAAATATCAACCACATCAGCAAGCACATCAGAGATCGGTCAAATCCTGGGATCAAAATTAATTGGAGCAAACAACAGAAAAGGTTGAGAAAATTCCCCAACCAATTCAAACCTTTCATCAATGTATTCAACTGCCAACTTCCTCTAGCGCAGGAATCTCCGTACAAATACGAAGGGACACTCTTTAGGCTCCCATTCAGGACAGAGCAGGAAGCTTCAGGAAGTGAAATCAGCAGCATGTACTATAACACCACAGACATCTATTCACTTGTCGATGAGTTTAGCATTTGTGGCCACCGGCTCATTTTGTTCACTCAGCATGTTGGAACTATGGTATTGAAATACCTGAAATATGAAGAGCCAAACCCTGCTTTGGCCCAAGATGTGGTCTGCATCAACAAAAGTGTGTGGTCATGCAAAGCTTCATATGGACCTCTGAGCATCTTGAAATCTGCTGCAAAGGTGATGAAGAAGGTAACCGCCACCAACAGGGTCCCTGCTGATGTTCCCAAATCCGGGTGCATCATACGCATCATTGTGGAGGAGTTCCACAATGTATTCAAGCGCATTGTCGACCTCCAGTCACCACTCTTTAGAGGCTCTGAGGAAGATCCAAACCAGTACTTTGAGATGGCTGCCAAAGGAATCCAAACCAGAAGACTGACAGATGAAATGCCCCAAAAGGCAGTGGAGGTCACCAACTGGCTCATTTGTTCATGCATGGATTCAAATGAAGCGCTCAAGTTTTCCCTGGGAGAGAGTGGGAAAAGGCTTGGACTAGTACCTTGTGGAGGGGTGGCTGTGCTACTTTCCGAGGAGGAGAATCGGAAATGGAAAGTAAAGATACATGCAAACCCTGTGGGGGAGGTGTTTTGTTACTTACCCCTAAGGATCAAGACCGGCCTACCAGTCCACATCAATGGTTGCTTTGCTGTGAGTTCTAACCGCAAAGAGATCTGGAAGACAGACACTAAAGGCCATTGGAATTCTGTGTTCATGAGACATGTGATTGTCCAGGCATATTTAGCAGCACTCAGTATGCTACGTTCGATGGCAGAAAGCGGAGAACTGCTTGACTACAACTATTTTGCAGCGTGGCCTGATCCAAGTCTTGTGCATGATGACTTCACATTAATCAGTCAGGGGGTCTACCAGGAAATCGCCAAAGGAGGTGACAGTGATCTTGCAAGGATGTTTTCAGATGGAAAAACCTGGGTGTCGATTCAATACGTCAGGTTCCTTGATGATGCATTACTTTGCAGACCAGACATTGGACCGGCTGCATTCAAGATATTCTTGAAATACCTCAAGCTGAGTGGCTCCCAAAACCTCTGTGCTGTCGAATTGCCCGATTGGGTGAAGGAGGGTTTTGATGATGCTGGGTGTAAAGGAAAGTTGTTGGAAAACACCCTCACAGAGAAGCAGTTCTTCTCTGAAGTCTTTTTCCCTCATATCCAAGAAATCGAAAAGGAGCTTAGAGATCCACTAATGCAATATGTACTGAATGAAAAACTGGATGAATTTGCAGCCATTCTCAGAATCACTCCATGCATTCCGTGCTCTGATGCCACTGAAAAGTTAGTTTTGCCTTCCAGGCTCATCCACCCAGAGGGAAGGGTTGCTAAACTTTACAATAAAAGCGATGGAAGGTTTCCTGGAGGAACTTCAAATGACTACCTGAACCCAGTGTGTTTAGTTAAGCTAGTGCAACTGGGCATGGTGAAGGACGATCTCTCATGGGAAGACTTGGTTGAACGTGCAGAGTCTGTGACTGGTCTGAATGAAAATGACCATGTTGCTGCATGCTTCCGAAGCAGTATACTCCTGAGTCTCATAGATGAGAAGATGAAAATGAAAGACCCAAGAGCAGCTGAACTTTCAGAGAAGCTTCAGGACATAACGTTCCTTCCATTCCTATCAAGACCTGCAGGCTTTTCACTGCCGTGGCATGGGAATAACTTCTCCCCAACAACTATGTTCTGTGCTAGAGAACTCTTCACTACTGAACACCAGGACACAGTATGTCTCATGAAGCCAATCCTTAACGAGAGCTCGCCATCTTTCAAAGGCTGTGGCCCAATCTCATTGGCTGTGAAAGACTGTCTTGGATTAATAAGGAAACCCACCGTGGGACTAGTTGTCAGTCAACTAAAAGAACTATCAAAGTCATTTGATGGTGTCACTCTGTATCAGGAAAACATAACCAATGCCTGTTACAAGTACCTACATGAGGAGATGCTACAGGATGAAAATGCAAAGGAGCAAATAGTGGAGGATCTTAAAACATTCAACTCCATTCTGGTAGAGAACACGTATGTTAATCCTTCCAAAGTTGCCTTCTCTCTGAATTTTGATGCAGCTCCATATCTGTATCAGCTTCCAAATAAGTACAGGAACAGCTGTCGGGAACTCTTTGAAAATGTTGGAGTTCATTCAAGCTTCACAGTTGAGGACTTCTCTGCCGTTCTTGAACTAGTGAGGCAAGAGTGTGGGCGAAAGGCACTCAGTGAAGAAAACTTTCAGCTCTCTCGCAGAATCATTAGTGAAGGAATTTGGAGTTGGATCCGTGACAAAAGCCAAGAATACTGCCAAGCTAATTACAGCCAGATTCTTCTACCTGACTCTAATCTGACACTGCAGACATCAAAATCCCTGTGCTATAACGACTGCCCTTGGATTAAAGTCAGGGACAATACTGTTAAGTACTGCCATGGAGATATCCCAAGAGAGGTTGCTGTGAAATTAGGAGCAGTTCCCAAACGTCACAAGGCGTTAGAGAGGTATGCCTCTAATATTTGCTTCACTACACTTGGGAGTGAGTTTGGACAGAAAGAGAAGCTTACAAGCAGGATTAAAAGTATACTCAACGCTTATCCATCAGAGAAGGAAATGCTCAAAGAACTTTTGCAAAATGCAGATGATGCAAAAGCTACTGAGATTTACTTCATCTTCGATCCAAGAACCCACCCCACAGACAGAATCTTTGATGACAAGTGGGTGCCAATGCAAGGCCCATCACTCTGTGTATTCAACAATCAACCTTTCACAGAGGATGATGTCAGAGGAATACAGAACCTTGGAAGAGGAACAAAAGAGACTAATCCTGGGAAAACTGGACAGTATGGAATAGGATTCAATTCTGTCTATCACATCACTGACTGCCCCTCCTTCATCTCAAACAATGATATTCTCTGTATTTTTGATCCACATGCACAATTTGCACCTGGAGCAACTTCTGCAAGTCCTGGAAGAATGTTTAGGGATTTGGACTCTGACTTCAGATCTCAGTTTTCGGACGTTCTTAGTCTTTACCTGGGAGATCATTTTAAGTTGGAACACAGTACAATGTTCAGATTCCCCATACGCTCAAAAGAGATGGCAAAGTCATCAGAGATCAGCTCTGTTCCTGCATCTGACAGAATGGTGCAAAACCTTTTGGATAAACTAAAAAGTGACGGTTCCGAACTTCTGATGTTTCTCAACCACATGGAGAAAATATCTATCTGTGAAATCCAAAACTCAACAGGTGAACTCAAGGTGCTATATTCGGTGACTGCTAAAATTACAGATGGGGATCGCCTAAAACGCAAACAGTTTCATGCCTCTGTCATTGACAGTGTGACAAAAAAGAAGCCACTTCCTGCAATTCCAGTACAACAGATTACCTACACAATGGATATAGAGGACACAGAAGGGAATTTGACCACATGGATGATCTGCAATCGCTCTGGGTTCCCAAACATTGACAATGTCTCAAAAAGTGTCATCTCAGCCCACAAAAATGATGACATAACACTATTTCCCCGTGGAGGTGTAGCTGCATGTGTGAGCCACAACTACAAAAAACACCACAGAGCTTTCTGCTTTCTACCCCTCTCACTGGAGACTGGCTTACCATTTCATGTCAATGGCCATTTTGCCTTAGATTCTGCGAGAAGAAACCTATGGAGAGATGACAATGGAGTAGGAGTAAGGAGTGATTGGAACTACAACCTGATGACATCCCTGATTGCACCTGCTTATGTGGAACTGTTAGTCCAGCTAAAGCGCCGATACTTCCCAGGTCCTGACCCCACCACGACTGTCATTCAAGCAACACCAATTCATGTTGTAAAAGAAACATTGCGCACATTTCTGTACTTCTTTCCTGTCAACAGAGTTGATATACAGCCAGATTGGTATTGTTTGGTCAAAGCAGTCTATAACTGTATTCACGCTGACCTGAAACGTCTGCTTCCTGTGGTCAGAGCCCCACATATGGACAATTCTGATATGCACTCTGTGATTTACATCTCATGGGTAACCATGTCCATTGCAAACAAAGGCAGAGCCTATTTCGACAATTTGCTCCAAGATGAGCTTCACCACATGAAAACTACAGAGTACAACATCTCTACAAGGAAATCTGTGGCTGAAAATGTGTATCGGCTGAAGACATTACTCCTAGACATTGGCTTTCACCTGGTCCACAGTTGTGATGAGACTGCAGATCTTTACCTTTGTTTGGAAGATGCAGGGATTCCAGTGAGTTATGTGACTCCAGAGGATGTCCGCAACTTTCTCCACACATTCACATCACCAGACTCATCATGCCAAATTGGGAAACTCCCATGTCGACTCCAGCAGTCAAACTACAAGCTTTTCCACAGTTTGAAACTTCTTGTGGACTACTGCTTCAAAGACATGGAGGTGGATGAAATCAAAATCCAGGGATTGCCTCTTTTGTTAACTATGGACAACATGCTTCAGGTGTTTGACTCCAAGAGACCAAAATTCTTGACAGCACATCATGAGCTGATATCATCAAGGAAAGAAATGTTCATGAACACATTGTACATTAAGTATAGTGAACTCCTGTTGAAAGCAGGTGTGGCAAAGCCCTTTGATATCAGCAGTTTGTGTGACCTACTCTGCTCTGTACTTCCAAGAGAGTATCGCACACGGATTCCTGTCAAGTGGAGAGACGGCTTTGCAAGTGAATCTTGGCTAAAAAGTGCATGGCACTTCATTAGCGAGAACATCGCTATTAAGGAAGAACACGCTGACAGCAGACCTAGTTTCGACACAGTTCTTGAAATACTAAAAGACTGGGCACTGTTACCTGGCATCAAATTCATGGCAAGAGACAAGCTTGTCATTCCAGAGCATGATGTGCTGTTGCCCCTGAGTTTGATACATATAGCCATCTTTCCACATGGCCAAAATGACAAAGCCTTTCATACGTTAATGAAAGGGGGATGCATCCAGCTTGCAGTGAACAAAATCGGTGTCAAAGAGAACCCTATGATGCCTTTTCTGGCACAGCACACAGCAAGTATTGATAACCCACCAAGCATTCTAAAAGCTGTAGAATACATGATTCAGACGTCAGCATTCAAAACGGCCAGCATGAATGACAAAGACTTTGAGGCTCTTCTGTTGTATTTTAATTGCAACCTGGCTAACCTCACACAGGAGGATGCACAAAGCCTAAAACTCCTTCCATGTTTCAAATCAGTTAGTGGGAGACACATAAGCATTGCAAACTATGGGTCTTGCTATGTTTTAGGAAAGAGCATCCCTACCGCAGACATGGACAAATGGGCTCACACAACAGCATGCGCCTTTCTTGCTGACAATCCACAATTGAAGGAGCTGTACAGTTTCCTTGGATGTACCCCGATTGATGAGTTGGAAGTGTACCTCAAACATCTCCTGCCAAAGTTTGAAAGTCTTTCATATGATGCAAAAATCGAACACATTGTTTATTTGAAGGAGAGACTCATGTTATTGGAGGAATCATGTGGAATCAAAGATCAGCTGTATGAGAAGTTGGAGGGACTCGCTTTTATCTATGACTACACAAACAGACTCAAGGCCACCAAAGTATTTTATGACAAGACAATCCAGGTGTTTGACGTTATGCTCCCTACCAAGTCATTCATACCCAACGACTTCTTCAAGAAGGTTGAGCAAATGACAAAACCCAAAAACGGGACAACATTTGTAACATCATGGATCACATTTCTCAGAAACATAGGGCTCAAGCATGTTGTTTCTCAGCAACAAGTTCTCCAGTTTGCAAAAGAAGTCAGCATCAAAGCACAAACAGAAAATTGGACCAAAGAGAAGGTGCAAATCATTGTCGATGCTCTCCTGAATCACATTTTCAATGACAGGACAGATCTGTTTGCTGGTACTTTCCTCAAAGAGCTTTCAATGATTCAGTTTTTGTGTTCTGAACGAGCTCCTGCAGAACTTATTCGCCTTCATTCGCAATACCAAGACATGAGTGGCATGCTTCCTCTGATTCGATTCAGTGGATCTCAAGTAAACCCCAAATTCAAACAAACGGATGTTATTCATTTGCTTTGGACATCTTGTCCAATTCTACCAGAAAAGGCCACACCATCAAGTATAAAGGACCAGGATGGCAGCACAGTCACTGGACAAGAACAACTTGACCAAGTGCTTACCATGTTAAACGTGAACTTGGAACCACCGTTGGACAAAGTCATATGCAATTGCAAGAACATCTGTAACATTTCTAATCCAGATGATGAAATGGTGAAAACAAGGAACAAAGTTTTAAGGTCCACCTATGAATTTCTAAGTGGTGATAAGCGAGATTTCCGATACCAGCTCCGTGGGGTGTCGTTTGTTATGGTTGAAGATGGTTGGAAACTACTGAAACCTGAAGAGGTTGTCATCAATCTGGACAATGAATCTGACTTCAAGCCCTACTTATACAAACTACCACTAGAACTTGGTACCTTTCATCAGCTGTTTAAGCTCCTGGGCACAGAAGATATTGTATCAACAAAACAGTATGTTGAAGTATTGTGCCGCATTTACAGAAATTCTGAGGGCAAGCAGCTTGATCCTAATGAAATGAGAACTGTGAAAAGGGCTGTCTCTGGACTGTTCAAAACTCTCCAAAATGATCCGGTGGAAATTCGCAAAGATCTGGACAGTCTCAAAGACTTGATTTTTTACCTGCCAAGCCATGATGGCAGACTAGCTAAATCAAATAGCTTAGTGTTTGATGATGCTCCACACTACAAGAGCAGAATTCAGGGTAATGTTGGTGTTCAGATGCTTGTGGACATGAGCCAGTGCTATCTGGGCAAAGATCATTCTTTCCATACAAAGCTGATTATGCTACTCCCACAGAAGTTGAGGCCTAGACTTCTAAGTGGCATCCTTGAAGAACAATTAGACGAAGATTCTCCTAAAATGTGCCAGTTTGGATCTCTCTGTTCTCTCCAAGGTCGCCTACAGCTATTACTGTCCTCAGAGCAGTTCATTACAGGACTTATCAGAATCATGAAGCATGAAAATGACAATGCATTCCTTGTGAATGAGGAAAAAGCCATACGCCTCTGTAAAGCACTTTGCGAGGGACTGAAGGTATCGTGCTTTGAGAAACTCCAAACAACACTAAGAGTCAAAGGATGCAGCCCCATTCCACACAGCCGCAGTGAAACGCTTGCATTTCTGAAGAGATATGGGACATCTGTCATCCACCTCTATATCCAACATTCAGACAGCAAGGACATCAATTTTCTCTTAGCATTGGCCATGACACTGAAATCAGCTACAGACAATTTGATATCCGACACTTCTTATCTAATCGCTATGCTAGGTTGCAATGACATTTATAGAATCACAGAGAAGTTAGACAACCTTGGTGTAAAGTACGATTCAACAGAACCCTCCAAACTTGAGCTGCCCCTCCCTGGAACACCCATACCAGCTGAGATACATCACATACTCCTTATGGATCCCATGAATGTGTTTTATCCAGGTGAATATGTGGGGTACTTGGTAGACTCTGAGGGGGGAGACATCTATGGGTCCTACCAGCCTACATACACATATGCAATCATTGTTCAAGAAGTGGAAAAGGGTGAAGATGATAGCTCAAGCGTCCTTGGAAAATGCTTCCAGATTGACATTGGCTATAGTGAGTACAAAGTTGTTAGTTCCCTCGACTTGTACAAATTCTCAAGACATGATGACAGTACTCAGGTAAGAGACAGCGGTGCTCCATCAACTCCAACAAGCCCAGGTCGTTCAGCAAGTCCCAGAATGACACCACCTCTTTTTCCTGGAAAGGAAAATCAGAGACCCACTGCGCAAAAGCATTCCCCTAAAAAGATCAAGATTCACACGTTGCCTGAAATTCTCAAAGAAGTGACCTTAGTAGTTGAGCAAGCTTGGAAGCTTCCGGAGACAGAAAGGAAGAAAATGATAAGACGATTGTATCTCAAGTGGCATCCAGACAAAAATGCAGATAATCTCGACATCGCCACTGAGGTGTTTAAGCACTTACAGAACGAGATAAACAGGATGGAGAAACAAAGTTTAAGTGATCAGCAAAACACGGACAGGGCCTCCAGGAGGCCGTTCTCTACCTCGTCTACACGCTTCCAGTCAGAAAAGTTCTCGTTTCAAAGGTTCTACACATCATGGAACCAAGAGGCGACCAGCCATAAGTCAGAGAGGCAACACTTCAGAGAACATTATACAACCAGCTTTGCAGGTTCATCGCATTCGAATCGCTTCTTTGTGCCCCCAACATTCAAGTCAGTTGGAAACCCGGTAGAAGCCCGCAGGTGGCTGAGGCAAGCAAGAGCCAACTTTTCCGCAGCCAGGAATGACCTTCATAAGAACGCCAATGAGTGGGTGTGCTTCAAATGCTACCTGGCCACAAAGCTAGCGCTGATCGCCGCGGACTATGCAGTTAGAGGAAAGTCTGACAAAGATGTGAAACCAACTGCTCTGGCACAGAAGGTGGAAGAGTACAACGCCCACTTAGCCGGGCTTACTAACGATGTTCAAATCCTTGAAGGATATGGTGTCGACAGTCTTAGAACACGCTATCCCGACCTTCTTCCCTTCCCACAGATTCCCAACGACAGATTCACCTCTGAGGTAGCAATGAGAGTGATGGAGTGCACTGCACGGATTATCATAAAACTTGAAACTTTTGTCCAGCAAAAAATATAATGTGCTCATTATACTGCTGTTAAAAATATGGGAATTTAAAGAAATAGAGAAAATATGCATATAACCTCTCTAAAAGGGGAGTAGAGATTGTGTGCAATACAGAGTACCTTTTTTATTTTGAGGCAAATTCAAGTATCCAGCTGGCAGTTTAAGATATGCAGTTGCTCAACGGCGATAATGTTGTGGCCCATGCACAATATATAAATGTATGGCTGCTGAAATCATATGAATATCATGATATGTGTTGCTGTAGTCTGTGAATTTATAAACCTGCAATCTGCAAATTCTGTACATATACCTGTGCTGAGCAATATATTTGTTTACCAAAGTCCCCATGTTGGATATTTTTGATCTCAGTTTGAGGGCATTTTGCTGCTTTTTTTTGTACTTTAGTTTTTTATATAGTATATTTTTCCTCCCAAATGACCATTGACTCTACTTACGGTTGTAAAATAATATAACAAAGCTATTGCTTCTCTATGAATATCAATAATTGCCACTATCAGTGTTAGGGTTATTATGAATGTCAAAACACTTGTTTGTATTTTTACATTTTAATTATTTTATATTTTGATGGTTGATTTCCTATCATCACTGTAAAAGTTGTAAATGTTTTCTGTAACATAGCCTACTGCTTGTTAATGGACAAACCACTTTTACTAGCCCTGTTTAGCCTTTGTATCATCCTGGCAACAAGCGAGAATTCAACTGTGAAAGGTTGAGTCGTTGCCTTTTCATTAAGTCCAAATAGTTATGTTAGAGGATCATATATTGAACTGTATTTATAATACATGTACCATTGTGTCAGTGGTCAGAGTACAGCTCTCCCCCAAGGATACAATTGTGTTGTTGACATTTTGACCATAGTTTAAAGAAGTCAGATTTTTTTTTTGTATTGCCCCCAGTAAATTTCCAGTTGTGTAGCCAGATAAAAACCATAGAATAGCTGTACAACAGCTGAATATCATGATAAAATGCATTTCAGGTACATCCATGTGTTTAGTTTTGTCATTGGCATTTTTGACATTTCTTGTATATTTTTGTTGTCTGGCCTTTTCTGACTTAAATCCTTATCAAATTGTGACATTTATTTTGTACTGTTTTACTATTGATGTTTTTCAAGGCTACAAAATACCGTGGCAACTAAAATAACTTCAGAAAATGCTGTGCTTCTTTATATGTGGTCTCAATAAATACAACTACACTGATGTGAATTAACTCTCAAGGAAGTATCCTTGAAGACCAGTTTAACTAACATAAGCAATGGAAAACCTTGTATGTCATTTGCTGATGTACACTGTGCCATAGTTAATAAACCCCCTTCATTCAACTGTGTCAGTGGTCTTTCAGGGTGATTATGCAAAGAAGATATAAGATTGTATAATAGCTTTCCTTTATAAGTGCTTCAACTTTGTTTTTGAGAACATGGAAGATACTAGATGGGTAGATAGGTGGGTACTTTATTCATGTGGTCACTACAGCAAAAAATAATCCGTAACAATCAATGCACAGCAGGACCGGATGCATGTATATCGTTGGCCTACAAGTTATTTCTGTTTGTGATAAAAAGATAATCACTTCAGATTGTGATGATAGCCGGTTTGTTTTACAAGTGTGTGCACAGTTAACAGGCTGAATGCATTGCACTTCCTCGTGGATATTATTAATTTCATTTCTGACGTTGTGATATCCATTTCCTCTGGAACATTATTACCGCATTATTATTACAGTTGTCTCATGCATTTGGAAAGAGGTTTTTGTCATTGCTTTGTGGTCACTTGTATTATAGGCTTATAGCTATTCTGTTGCATATTCTTTGGCCAAATTCAATTAAAAATGACACTTATATCGAATGTGCTGTGTGCCATATCTGCTTTTATTACTTTATTACTTCCTTATAAAGTAACTGTTATATCTCTGTTAAAAGAGACTACTACTAATTCAGTGTACTGTCAGTGTTGTATGTTATACATGTACATTTTCTATGGTAATATTTCAGTGCAGCTGATTAGTGTTTGTTATACTTCACTGTAAACATGCAGGAGATGCATATGTATTTGTATGTAGTATGTATGTGGTCATCTTGAGGATTCGGTCATCACATACAGTATATGACCTGTTTGTGTCCATGCATCTTTCATACAAATACTCCCCTTTTCAGGGCTTTTACACAAGTTCACAAATAAAAAACCCAATTTTGTTGCTTTCAAAAAGGACTTTGTATCCACTCAACTCAACAAAGAAAAAGCAGCGGTAACAATTTGCAATATTTTCAAGGTCTTTGTATGAGTAATTCTCAGGCATTTTTATTTAATGTATTATTTGTGTTCAGTTTATTTCGTCTTATTCTTGTCGGTACGTGTATAAAGTAGGCTTTCTAGTCGTAGTCGTATGAGGGACACGCTTTGCTTTTCATGACCTACATTGATAGAGCGTAAACAATAAGACCTAGTGGCTACGCTGACTGGCTAAAGAAGTCATGAACCCTATTCTATGCTCCATGTGGAGCACCAGATGGATTCAGGGCTGTTTCTAGCTATAAGCGATATAAACAACGGCTTAGGGCCACCATGGGGCCACTGTTTGCAGCAAGTCAATTTTTTCTCAAAATCTCAAAAAGCAAGCCTTGCTGTTTGAGGGTGGGCAGGTTTTTTGTGGGTTTTTTTTCTAAACTTAGACTGGTACAAATCTTGCATATTGTACCTTTTAATATGGTCACCTATCAGTAGCCTTTGTATGAATTTCTGATATCCTCTGTTGTTGCCATCACTGAGGAAGTACTGCAAAATCACACACACACATTTGTAATCCATTTGATTATGGATTATTATTTATTAATACAAATTCAACTTGTATATTTAACGTAGTTTACTGCTAAATGTAGATCTTCTAAGGCCTTAGTTCTTAAATACATCATCATTTGGCTGACCGTTTTAATCAAAAAATTCAATAAAAAGATTCAATTCTCATTTAGTCACACTTGTATTGATTGTTGTCTCTTGCTCTGTTTTATCTGTTATGGTATTACATATTTATATCAATATAAAATAGTGGAGTGTGTGTGTGTGTGTGGTTGGTTTAAGCAGCCTCACCTGAGGCCCAAGTCCAGACTGATTGGCCTCTGGGGCTGAGGTGAGGCTGCACACCTGTGGTGCATTGAGTAATCAAGCCCACAGGTTAAACCAGCCGTCACCACACACTCGGAGGAGCGCTGACATGTCAGCAGGTAACACCTGCGCTGCCTACAGGAGACCATCTGCTCTGCCTACGAAATTCTGCAATACACCGGTTTTCAACATGTACCCGTGTCCCGGTCGTCGTCGGGGCCCAGGAAAACCACTTCAGTGGCATGTAGCGGGGAGGTCTGCTACACACACCATTTGGTAATGAGATCTCCCAGGATACAGGAGGTATCCGGCGAACATCTCAGCCACCACACATCCCAGAGCCCAGACATCAGTGGCCCCTGTGAAAGGGAGGCCTAACAGGAACTCCGGGGCCCTCGAAAAGAAGAAATAGGAATACATTAGTGTCACCATTTCAACTGCAAAGTGTACAATGCACAGTGTAAAGTAAGTGGAGTGTCGGTGTGAGTTGCTTACTTGTACCACTAGGTCCCATGATCAGTTCCTACTTTAACCTGAGATACATGGCATGCTAACCCAAGGTCAATGGTCTTCACCGTGAGAGGTTTTATCGACCAGCATGATGTTCCCTGGTTTGAGGTCGGTGTGGATAATCCCCAATGACTGTAGCTGAGCCAATGCTCCAGCCAACTGAAAAGTTATAAATATTAGTTTCATGAAGGGTTCAACTATATTGTCATTGTCGTTATTTGAATTGAATTATTTCCCTTGTGCTAATCTTCCCTTATCTTCCAAATTCAAACTCAACTAGGTCATTAACTTGCTCCTCTGGCTGACAAAATGTCAGAATTGCTGTATAGTAATTCTATGCATGCTTGTGTAACATGTATTCCCAGGTCTGCTCCGCTTGCAGAGACGACCCTGAACCAGAGACTCCACCACAATGAGACCAGATGGATGACAGATAGAAACAACAGCACCACAGCTGTTCATTTAACAGAGGGGTTGCCCCCCCTTTCAGCACCCGATGCAGTGTGTGTCACTGTTAAGCACATCTTACACATGTATTAGGCGTACTATCAATGCGCCATGTTGCTGTAACCTAATACATACGTGATACTATGTGCATTTAAATGTACTACTTTAATGACTAGTGGACACTATGAAGCTTTACCCTCTGCTCTGACATGGATTTATTTTCCATGCAATTAGATCTGACAATAGACAATAGATCTGAACAATGTGCATTTAAATACATTTAATGCCAAAAAAGTTAACCCTGAGGGCGCTGGAAGGTTGAGAACCCTGTTATAAAGGATGTGATGTCATTTGAACTTTAATATACGCAGATGGGAGTTTATCTTATTGAAAGACGTTCTCAGGGCAGAAACTGTCCTGATTGGTTGAACCAGGCGACCAATCAGAACAGCGGAGAGGCGGGTCTGACTCATTTTGAACTTCAGTCTCAGCTGGAGAAGTTTAGATGTTCTGCAGTTGTTAAAAAGGCAAGTTGAATTTATTAATTCATGATATAACATTCATTCCGGTTTTTAAAAGCAATTGTCTTGTGAAATTCAAGTGGTCAAGCTGTAACAGTTGTTTGGTAAGTTGGTTGTCAAGGTAACGTTAGCCACCAAACCAGTGGTTTTCTGTTAGCTAGCTAGCTGCATTAGGTACTAGCTGCTAGCATGGTCATGCAGATGTTGGTTCTATTAGTCTTTCTAAAGCAGTCTTGTCCTGTCTGCCCTGGGGACAGTAGGCTGTAACATCTGCCCTGGGGACAGTAGGCTGTAACATCTGCCCTGAGGACAGTAGGCTGTAACATCTGCCCTGGGGACAGTAGGCTGTAACATCTGCCCTGAGGACAGTAGGCTGTAACATCTGCCCTGGGGACAGTAGGCTGTAACATCTGCCCTGGGGACAGTAGGCTGTAACATCTGCCCTGGGGACAGTAGGCTATAACATCTGCCCTGGGGACAGTAGGCTATAACATCTGCCCTGGGGACAGTAGGCTGTAACATCTGCCCTGGGGACAGTAGGCTATAACATCTGCCCTGTCTACAGGAGAGATTGGCTCACAAACGTCCATTGCATTTCTTGGAAGGCTGTGCAGGTATGTCTGACAGTGCACTGTATTCTGACTGTGAAAACCACCTGACCAAATAGGAAGGATTTTATAAAATAATTTATGACACTGAAATTTATTCATGTCCTAAATGCTAACTAACATTTTTCATATTTCCATAGTTTAGCCTACATAAATAACAGAGGCAGA
>OMKN01081580.1:0-12027 GCA_900302345.1 Melanonus zugmayeri
GAAAGTTATCACTGGATTGAATGGGTGTTATCAGCGGTTGTCAGCCCCATGGCGACGGGTCAGGAGGTGCTCCTCTACCCACCAGTAGGTTCAGAGGGTCGTTATCATGGATTTGTATGGTTGATCCCTGATACCAATATGAGAGGAGTCCAGATCCGGTACGGAAGAGAAATCCATGTCCGTGCCGCTCGGGCAGAAGCCCCGGCGTCACGCTGAAGACGCAAGGGGCGAAAACAAAATGGCTGACATTCCTTTTATTCTCAGTGGAAAATGCAATATTTGAAGATAGTTTCGGCATTAAAATGCATTTTATTTTCGCAATCCCGTGTGAGTGTGAGCGAATGTATATCGTCACCCTCTTAAAATAATGGCCTAAGTCACTTTTTGAGGAAAATTATATTTTTGCCTAAATCATGTCTTCATGATGCTGGCCACCTCTGGTAAAATGGCTGTTCCTACCTGGTAATGTGACTTAGGCCCAAGTCTCTGAAGTCTCTTTTCTGAAAAACTTGAAAAAGTGACATAGGTCATTATTTTAAGAGGGTGGCAATATAGTTTAGTTTGTTAGTTAAGGCAATGTTTTCTATCGTTGCTATGGTGGTTGCTATGGACGCTGCTATCGCTGAAACCACATAGCTGGCACATGCAGAGGTGGGTAGCAACTTTTCACTTTTAGTCGAGTATATTTCTGAAGAAATGTTTTTACTTTTACTCCGTTATATTCGGCTACGTTCTGCTCGTTCCGCCCCATTTTTTCTTCAATTCTTGTGTTTGTTGGTTCTGTCAGAGAGCAGCCAAGCAGGCTGACGGGCCGTAGCCCCACATGACTCTGTTTCACCAATCAAACGTAACACAGAAGGATGACAACAATAATGGCTGAACCAACGGCGGGTGATTCGGAGGAGGCAGAACACCCCTGGCCTCAAAGTCAAACTACGCTTTCCTTACAGACTACCAAAAAAAATACTTACATTATGCGCTGCCTTCTTTTTCTGCCTAAAAATGTGGACGTCTCAGCCTACAAGAACTCAACTTCGAACGCGAGAAAATGTGGCGGTAAGTTGTAGGTTATTTTTGGCTGTGGATAACGTTAGTTCAAGTTCAAGGTTTTTATTGATCACGTACCCATGGCATTCACGGCAGTGAGATGCATTGTTCCCATATCTACTCTCGCTCAAACACACACAGTAAACACAACATAATAAAAAGGACGATAGGATTTAAGCAGGTATTTACAATTGAGTGATGACAGTAGATCCATAGTGAGTGGATAATACAGGTAGTGCAACAATTAAATAATACTAAAGTCTTGATGAATAACGGTTCTAGTAATAAATGGTAAACTATAATAATAATAATAAGTGGGATAGGAGTAGCTAAATTATTGCACATCAGGATTGGCCCGGATTGGCAGTTAGCCCCGTTACACGACCCTATTCTTGGAAGCGAGTCTTTTATATTCAGTTGTTGTCTTTAGCGACCAAATTGAAAAGACTCCCAGAGGGTCCTGTTACAGGTCTAGGCATGATACTAAATTGCCTATTTATTTAGTTAATAACGTTAGCCTTGTTAGTTATTGAGATTTTTTTTAAAAGAAGAGCTCCAAATTAATGCCATGATTGTACAAGCAAGCAAGGGTATATAGGGTCATACCCTTTGCTCTTACAGTTAGTCACAGCAGTGATTTAGATGACATAAAGGCTGTTTTAATTACCTTTGAGTGTCTATGCAGGGCTCTTTTTGCTCCAGGAGCACCAAACCAAATTCAGGAGCAGCACACAAACCATTCAGCATCAGCACAGAGGCATCCGCATTTGTTTTTCATCTTCATGTTAGAGTAATTGTGTTACTGATAGTATATGTTTTGGTAATAAATACAGATATTTTACAGAAGGTGAAGATACATTCAAATACATCTAGGCCAACTCACTGTAAAAAGTTGAATAGAGAACGCACGCACACACACACACACATGCACACACACACACACAATCACACTATTTCTCTGCCTCCAGATGAACAGTTTAGAAATTAATGTGATACAGCCTACAGTGATTATAAAAATGGGGCATATTTGCAACTAGCACTGGTGCTCCTAGATATAGATTTTAGAAGCACAATCCCCAAAAACAGTAGGAAAGGCTGCTAAATGGAATCACTCTCGACTGGAGCCCTGTTATAAGTGCATCATAAGGCATCATACTGGTTCTGCAAAGCATTATGTTTCCCACATAGAAAGTTTCTGTTTGAATTTGAGCAGGCTCCTCTTTGTTGTGAGGATGAGTGTATTTTAATGGATAAATTCCCTGAAGCCTCATTGCTATTTTTTTGTCAACAGAGGATTCACCCCAACAACAACAAACTGATGAGGTATACAGACTTAATAGAGTCCAACAGAACGGTCCCACTGATAACGCAGGCAACGCTTGACAAGCTCTTGCAAAATTTTAAATGTGAAGGCAGCCAACCATTTTCTCTGGTTGAGCTACCATCCTTCAAGCACAGTAGCATAATAGAAACCTTGCAACCTCAAAAGTGTACAGTAATGACAAGGAAAATGTTATGCTCTAAAATACAGGATGCTGCAAACACTGTGAAGAGCACAGTCATTAAAAAGTTGAGCGCAGTTCAACCACTTTGCTACCACAACGCCGGATGGCGTAGTTACGTAGATGTCACCTGTCACCGGATAGTGCACGCCTCTTTAGAGAGGCACTCCGCTGCACTGACTTGCAGACATTTCAAAGGCTCGCAGATGTTTGATGTCCTTTCTGCAGCATTAGAGGAAGAAGTTGACGGACAGATGGAGGGAGACTGCATCCTTGATGATGCGTGAGAGGATGAAAGTCACTTAGAGGTGGAGTATCAAGATGTGTCTGCTATTTTAGATGACGGCACCGGCCTTGAGTACCAACTTCTAAGGCATCAAAAGTGTGCATGCCATTTCCTTAATCTTATTTCAACCTTATAGCACTGCTGCAGAAGCTGGCAGCGAAACATACAAGAGGCTGTCTCGGTATGCTTTTGCAAAATGCTCTGTTGAATAAAAAAACAGCAGGTCAACCATGGCTTTTGAAATAGTGGAACGTGAATGCAAATCGCAGTTCCTTTGACCCAATCAGTAATTGTCAGAGGCTCTGTAGAAAGGGTTGTGCACATCCAGAGGAGCAAGGAGAAAAAGCAATTTGCACTGTATGCACAATACTAGAGATAAAGATGTACGTTGGCAGAACTCATGTTATTTGTTAAAGAGTAATGAAACAGGTGTCAGCAACGTCGCTATGGTGGTTACTATGGAAGTTACTCTTTGAACTTAGTTGAAATGTTTCAATTATAATAGAGCTTTTTTGGACATGGTTGTGTGATAATTGTAGTTGATTTGAAAGAAGAGTTTATTAAGAGCCGGCTCATGAGCCGTTTTACCAGCTCATCCATCTTAAATGGGGTTTTTGGCGCTGCCATGGCCCTTAACATCCTCCAAGGGGAATCCTCTGTGCATATGGGGTTCCTGCTGCCAACCCTTCACCAGTTGCACAAACGTCTTGGAGATGTCACGAAAGAACCCGAACTGACTGCTGCAGCTATACTTCTAGACACATTCAGAACATCCTGGACCAGAGAGGAGAGCATCTTACAAGTTGGTCATATACTTATGTATCAATTCAAATGTGAATCAGTTGGCCTTGACATATCAATCTATGTAATGGTTAGCTCTTAATATAAAATGTCAGCGGCTTGGCAGCCTATACGGTAGAAGGATAAGAAGAATGTGCAGACTTCATTTTTTGGACCACTATTTATCTTGCAACAGGCCTTGACTACTTCAGAAATTACCTAGACACTGATTTGGATGACTATGCCAGCTCAAACAGCGGCCGCTCTGACGAAGATGACGTCTTTGCATCCATGAAGTCAGGAAACAGGAGAGCTGGAGAGGTACTTTTCATGTCCTTCCACTGGAGGTATGGATCTATTGCTTTCCTTTCCTCAAGTCCAGAAATTGTCGCTCAAAGTCAACACAAGTCTTCCTGCGTCAGCGGGATACTTTTTAGTCACGCAGGGCTTCTGGTCACCGCCTAAAGATCACAGCTTCACTGCAAAAACCTTGAGAGCCAACTACTGTTGAAGCTTAACAGTCACTTCACTGAATGATTCTTTGGGACAGAACATGCAAGAACACTTATTTTCACCAACACACACGCATACACACACACACACACACATCATTCAGCAAAACACATTCAATGATTTTCCAACTTGTCACTGCAAGTAAAGTGTGAAGAGTCCAAACACAGTGCTGTTTACTAAGGTTTCAAACGCTTTATATTCTGAAAAAGAGTGAAGAAATTAATGTTTTGAAACTAAACAATTAAAGTTAAATTAAGTTTCAAGGATTTATCAAAGTGTTTCTTGTGACTACATTTGCCTTAATTTATGTTATTTTGTAAAGATTAAATGTATTATTGTGTTTTTTATGATTTAGGGATATGATTCAGGCCATATTTGAATTTGCACATGGCTATTTCATATTTTGTTTATTTCTATTGGAAAAGCATTTACAATTTTATATTTTGGACATTTGGATATTTACGTTCATTTTGCTCTACTTCTTTCAACTAAATAAATCAGAGGGGCTTCTGCCCAAGCGGCACAGACTTGGATTTCTCTTACGTACCGGATCTAGACTTGGTATCAGGGATCAACCATACAAATCCATGAACAGCCTTCTGAACCTACTGGTGGGTAGAGGAGCACCTCCTGACCCATAGCTATGGGCTGATAACCGCTGATAACACCCATTCAATCCAGTGATAACGCTCAAAGCGGGTGGAGAGAGGCCAGGGAAAGAGGCAGAGTGAGGAGGAAGGAGAGGTTGAAGGTAGGGAATGATAAATAAAGGCTATATCATTTGCAGTTGCCAACCTTTCTCTGGCCCGGCAAGACTTTGCAGAGGGAGCAAAATATAGAGGAGAAGCAGTTCAGTAAACAATACAACGTTCAACACGTAGCTGTTGATATGTATCAGGATTTAAAACTCTTATCATTCATCCCTAGGAGTTGGCAAGAGATGGGCTTTATGTTGATAAGGCTGACATCCTTATCATAATATACATTATATATATACAGTATATATATATCTATATATATACACACACACACACATTAGACAATGTATATATGTAAATCAATCTATGTATATGGAAAGGTTGATATGGGTTAAATACGTGGCTTCTTAGTGTTTCTCTGCGAGAATGTGAACAGAATATAAGCCAGACTTTGCAAAATGAGGTGCTGCATTTCTAATTGGCTCTTCAATTCCATGCAGAGATGAAAAGGCTATGATTGCTTTTGTGAATAATTGTTGAGAAAGCATTTTCTGTTTCTATTTCTAATTAATGCGACTGTTTTTTTTTTTTCTTCTTCCACTTTCTCACTCTTGTTGCTAGGCTAATAAACGTGAAGAGCAAAGATGATCAAAGCTTAACAAGTAGGCTATGTCACATGACCTGGGGGAGGGGGGCTCGGAAGACATCAGTGACACACATTGACATCTAATAATAAAAGGGCTCTAAAAATAAAGGACATGGTCCCACTATGATCTTTTGAACCGGTAATAAACACAGAGATACTATAGAGATAATACACACTGGTATATAGTTTTCCCGTCTGGGATTAATAAAGTAGTATCTTATATCTAGTCGTAGACATTGACATTGTGAGACCGCGTTGGGGTCAAACCCAAGCGGCAGCCATGACCACCTGTTTGTGAAGCCCGTGCGGAAGCGGCTAATGTGTGGTTCCTCTAACGGCCGGGCGCCGTCCTGAGTCAATGGGGAAATTGTGATATCATTCTCGTAATATAAAGCGAATAAATGTTTTCTTCTTTCGGTTAGAATCTCAGTGGCCAATTATTATTATATTACTATATTACTATATTATTAATTTTGAGAGGTCCCATTTGGCAGTTTTATTTAATTAAAAAGTTATTAAGGATGGAATATTAATGAGTTTTGGCCATAGACTACTGCGAGGCGGCCATTCAATTCCGGCCTCAATGTGCCAACTATGGATCCTTTCCCCTGCTGGTTGCAAAAAATCTCAAGCAATGGCGGCGGCCATAAGGTGAAATCTAGGGCTTCATAACGGCTGTGTGTCAACCAATGGGTGACGTCACGGATCCTATGTCCACATTTTTTATATAGTCTATGCAAGCCACTGGTCTTGTTAGCCAGGAAGTTGTGAGACACCTGAGAGAGAAAGAGAACAAGAGAGAGAGAGAGAGGAGGGGATGGGGCAGAGGGTTCATATGTTGGCATCCAGGGAAATAAGTTCACACTGAAAAGTGCTGACAACAGCACAGAAGATTGGAAAGCACAGCGCAGCTACACACGCACACACGCACGCATGCACGCACACGCGCACGCACACACAGCGCTGTGTGAACAAGGTGATACACCGTAGCCAAAGTGCTCCCGAGGGGGACAGGCATTGAGCGGCCCATCAGTTCACCACAAACAAACCGACAGACCGACAGACAGACAGACAACAACAACGACCAGATTGCCAGTCGTCACGAGAGCCTGCGGGGACGACCTCGTCTGCTCACACGGACAGATAATCTTAAGATCCGGTGCTTTTGTTCGCCGTAACACACCGGCTCTCCGCTGCTGTTCTCTAAGACTCTTGAGTTCAACTCAATTTGATTGTGTATAGCCCTTAATCACCGTCACGGTCTCACAGCGCTTCACAGGTCCACATTATACGACACCCTCCTAAGCCTCAGCCCCCCCAACAAGCGAGGAAGAACTCTGGGGGACGGTTAGGAGTGCAACGGGCGCCATAATGGACAGACATAATGGTAGCATAACGGGCAAAACTGTTGAAGGAAAATTACATTGTTAGCGTTGCTGACATGTGGTGCATTTAAATCTAAGAAGCTCAGCGGTATTATGTGACACAACAGGACCCGCGCAAATGGGTGCAATCCCGGTTCTCTCGAAGGTCTGCGGTGATTTCGATGAGCAATACGCCACGTCTGAGATAGCCTGGTGTCAAAGGACGAAGTAATATATGTGCTAAGGAAAGGCCCTCAGCTGAATACAGGATACATAGTGGAATTCAATAGAGTAAGTAATTACTTTTCTATATGAACGTGTGAGAAAAACAAGAACCTGACATCGGCTGCACTTTGAGTCACGTAAGGCTGTGGTTTCTCATGAGGAGAAAAAAACGTATGAATATGCTTGGTGGACAATTTGAGAGATAAGAACCGACATGTAATATCACCTTATGCCATGACACAACAACAACAACTGATTTATTGTTATTTATTCTTTTCATTTCTTCCGTGTGTCTGTGTCTCTGTGTCTGTTGTCTGTCAGTGTGGAGCTGGACTTCAAGCAGCAGGAGGAGAAACTGCTGCCCCTGATGAAGAGGCTATTCCCCCAGGACAGCCACCAGTGCCCCAGCCTGCCTTACCCCCATGAGGTGTTCACCTCCACCCCCAAGCGCCGGACCAAGACGGAGTCAAAGAAACACGCGCGCTGGAAACTCTGGTTCCTCTAGCCACGGTTCCTTCCAACTTCGTTTTTTGGGGGGATTCGCTGTTTTCGATCGGATTACATGAACGGGTTGGAGACTTACCGGAGATCCACGCGAGGGAAAAACAGAGATGGAACCAGATGGATCGGATTATTCATCGGGTTTATTTCACCCCCCTTAGAAGCGGATGATGGACGTAAATTAGGGTAAACAATAAATAAACAACAACAAAAACCTTTTGATTGTGATTTGGTTTCACCGCCGAAGGATGGAGGCGTTCGGGGGAACTGGGGAATAAAGAAAAAGAAAAAAAAAAAAGAACCACATTATTTACACGGACGTGAAGGTGGAGGTGGAGAGATCATGTCGACCTTCACTTTCCGGAAACATCGTGGTCTGGGTCCCCTCACCCCCTCACACCACCAGGTGAGATGGGAAACGGCATTGAAAAGGCAATGAAATCATCAAATACTACAGTATTATATAATCAGAACAATCAGTACAGAGTTTGTGGACGAAATAACCGCCAGTGAATCGCCATACAAGTACTTCACAAAATGTCTTATCTCAAAGACGAAAATACATTATAACATATAGTAAAATATATACATTACCAACAACATGACATATATGACTCTCTCCTTTCTTACAGAATATTGCTAAACTACAGGGAGGAGCTGCTTCATGAGGGCCTATTTTCTCTTTTCCGAACGACGCCACAAACTTTAAATGGACTCTCGGCTTGCCCTCTGCTCTCTGGCTAAAGCACAACCAGCTCACACACCGTCGAGGGGAATGGATGACTATGAGGACCCGAGAGAGAGCGGAGCCGCGTGACAGTGTCTGTGTGTGTGTGTGTGTGTGTGTGTATGTGTGTGTGTCAGCGCTGGTCCACATCTTGACATTTGACATTTTTCTGCTCTACCTCTCCGTTTCATGTTTGCTGTGTTTCTATGTGTTGCTTTTTGTTTAATGTACATCATGTGTTAAATGTCCTGTCCATGTACCGCTACAGGATTCATATTCACCATCCCAACCATTCTGCTGCATACTTTTTTATTGTATGTTTTGGTAGTGGGTAGTGATCTTCATCAGAGAATAAAGTCCAAATTTGCATTCAAGTTGACACACAATGGTCAAGTTCAAATTAATGGGGGGGAAATTGCGCTGAAAGAATTATTTTGTCGGTTGTTCAGAAAGATGGACTTTATGGGAACATTAAGGAAGTGCCCTGATTTCAAAGTAAAAGCCCCCCAGTTGTGTTACGAGACCCAATAAGACAATGACTCAATGTGATCAATTCCTCACTGTCAACCAACTAGACTGAATGCTGTGATGTAGATTATTTTCTAGAAATTCTTGGTGACTCTTTGTTTGTTATTTTTTACATATCCTACACTATTCTCACAGAACTGCAATTTGTGGTCTTCTATATTGATGCCCTTTTACTGAAAAAAGAGAAAACAAGTCAGTTATTCAACATGCAGAATGCATCTTATGCGCTGAACGAATTTCTAACGTACTAATATAAGACGTTGACAATTTTTCAATCTCGTGCTGCTGATTTTCTTACTTCTAAAGTATTTTCTATGACAAAAGTACACAGTGTTTTATCAAGATTCACAAAAGAAAAATGAAAAGGATATTTTGACATGCCTCTTTTTGTCCCTGAAGGCTTGGCAATTGCTTTTACCTGTCAATTATGTCCCTCGGAGTACAGATTGTGATGGACAATATGCACATTTCCCCCTGGAATAGATTCCTTTAATTCCTTGAGGGACTGTACCGGTCTTGTGATTAAACCAAGGGAACCGTCTGTGGACCGGTATGGAACTTTAATTGCCAAATTATACTTCTCTGTTAAATAGCTGCCGTAGGTACGCCGTGGGCCGTTGCTTTTGGTTAATTTACAATAGACCAGTTGAGGACGTTCACATATTTGTCCATTTGTACAATACATCATCTCCACATTATAAATATCACCAGACGTCACAGTATTTTGGTGAATTTTGGCAGACTATGCTCAGAATCACAGGCGCAGAAGCATAAATGCTAGTGTAGAGACCCGCGGTGTATGGTGGTTATTGGACGCAGAAGTATAATTTGGCTTTTGGCATGTGTAATGTGGTTCAGCAGTTATCCAGACCAGTTTTATAGCGACTATTGTTCTCTAAACTGTGCAAGAATAGAAGGACTATGTCACAGCCAAGATGATTGACAGTTCCATCAAACAAAATGACCATATGTAGCCAATAATATGAAAATTGCACGCAATTTTTTATTCACACAACAGTTTATATGTTTGATCCAACAGAATATACCTTAAATCTGTCGAGCATTAGAACACACCTGTTCAACTCAAATCTACCATCTGATTTTTTCTTGTTTGGTTCACGGGTTTTCATGGCAAATGTTGTACTTTGAGCGAGTGCAATTTGTTATTTTTGTGCAATATTATGCATTTTTATACTGTTGTTACTTCAGATTAAAACAGAACAACACTTGCGAAACACAAGGCTGCTATTTCTTTCAGATGGCCATCATGGGTTAGGGTGTCGTACTAGGAAATTAATATTCATTCATTTTCATTCCTCTAAGACACTTTACATAGATACAATTACAAAAAAAGTGTCTCCATCCCAAGACACGGCACGATTTAACGATGCAATAATCGCCTATTTTGACGTGGTGACCATCGCGAAAGACAAAATGTTGTGTAGTTACGCTACAGGGCACCCATGTTCTCCCCCCAAGGGCATGGACTGCACCAATAGGTGTGGATCCAAAATGGCTGTTGGTCCCTTTCCCCTCTACTCCTCCACCAATCAGGAACCTCGATCCAAGGGCCTATTCCATTGCCAATTCAGTGGAATCCTCTTCTCTTGGGAACATAGAGGGGAACACTTTTCATCTAGGTCCAACTGCTACTTGGCGGTGAGCTGTGGTGTGGTCTGAACCAACCGCATCTCCTCGACATTCATCTGTCTTCGGGCATCCTTTTTTTTTCCGGAAAATCACAATGTCAAATAGTTCACATAGTGAGGAGCGGTAACTACCATATATGCAGCTAATTCAGCTGCATTGGGGCCTGCAACAGTTTAGGGCTCTCATGTACGAATTTGAAAATCTGAGACGAGTGGAGGACAGTCGTAAAATAGCAAGAGAAGTACAACGAGGCAGACAGCGCTAAAACTAGCATTGATTCACTAGGCGGGGGGCCGCCAGTGATGGGCCCGCTTTTACCATCTTGCATTTGGGCCCCACACTGACTCGTTACGCCACTGATAGTGAGGCTACCTATTATAGGATAACTTCGGGATTTTTCAACCTTTTCCCATCATTTGGGGTCTAACTAATTATTGTTGACATTGGTCCAGTATTGAGCGAGAACTTGTTGCAGGAAGAGAATGGTGGAAACGTGAGTGAGAGTTGGAGAGAGGAGCGCCGGCAAGAGTTTGTTGTGTTGGACGACAGGATGGCTGAATATTTAGTTGATTTCAACAATGTGAGATTTCTTGGGATTTCAGAGCGAGACTTCTCCTCGAGCAAGACTTGGTCAGACACACTAACAAACAGACCGCGGATCAAGCGAAAGGTAATGAAAAAAGTAGTATTTCTCTCTAGGGATCATTTCCATAATGGTATCAAACACTACAATCGGAGTCTGTCAGTGGTAAAACAAGTGCTTGTAGAGGACCTACATTGACGGCCTATTGTCCTAAAGGGTTCAAATGGAGACGTTATGCGGCTTCGTTCTCGCTCAATACTGGACCAATGTCAACAACTGTTGTCCTCATTACTCTTACCTATTACGTCCAACATTTCTAAAAAGTGTGAAAATCACGTGCAATGGGCTACGGAAAAACACTTTCCAGCTTCTGAAGTCATGTGTTACGTTGTTGTTTTCTTTTCTACCTGTGACTTGCATTTATCTGCTACAGTGTGTGTTTCCAGTTTAGTGTTATCCAGGACTCTGTATTGCTGCCATGGTGAGACTTAAGGTAAGCTTGTCCTGCTCAGCATTCTATACAACAGTCTGCTAATCTGCAAGCTGAGTAAACACCCCGAAATATGAGAGAGAGAGAGAGAGAGAGAGATTAAGTGAAATAACTGTCAATAAGAAGCTTTGTAATTGAGCATACTGCTATTAATGAGACACTTTGCAACTTGAATGCGTGAATGCTTGAATGTGAGTGAATGAGTTTATTTATTTTGTAGATGCATGTCATGAATAAGCAGGCAGGTTAGACACCTTGCTCCAGGATGCCTACAGGTTAGGTTGCAGACACTCTGGGAGGTCGGGAACCCGACGTTCCCGAGATAACAACATGCCTGCACTGATGACTACTATTCTCGTACGTAGTTATGATCTCACGTTGACAACGATGACACAGAGTAGATATATATAGATATATATAGATATATAAAGTGCTTAGGTAGTAAGTAAAAGTTATGCGGCACAAATGACATGTTCTGCCTCATGAC
>OMKN01081581.1:7464-19172 GCA_900302345.1 Melanonus zugmayeri
CCAAGCAGGGGGGTGTCAGTGGGTTTTCGTGAATCTATTTACATTGAGGCCTAGTACTTTTCCGCAGTCAACAATGGAGTGGAGATGAGAGATGAAGGACAAAAAGGACAACCTGTGATTATCTTCATAAGTAAACTTGCAACAATAAAATCTGTCTGATTATATATAATATATATATACAGGGAGTCCAAATGTCAAGATGTTTGATTTAGATAATAAAACAACGATTAAATAATAATGATACGTTTTGGGGTTTTGGTTATTGTCAAAAAGAGCCTAAAAGAGGATGAATCCTTGATTTAATCCTTGCCTCAGTGTCTCATTGGAATGAATGGAAAGGATTCAGAAACAGCATAGAAAAAGGGAAATTTGAGATTTGCGAACGCCGGATCTGGGCAATAGAAGAAAAGCACACATTAAAAGTTCATTTTAAACCACAAAGTTTGATTGGCAACAGAGGACGAACTACTGAAAAACTGATTCAGACAGCTAAACAAGTGGCATATCGTCATAGAGCTGACCCCAGGGCATAGTGAATTAGGGATCATTAGCACATAATGATGACATATGTCCCGGCCTTACTTGATACACAGCTCTTTATACTATAAATATCTATATATTTATATATATATATCTATATATTGATATTGAACCACGGCGGTGTATCTCTTCAGGTGCTTCTACCGGTCAACACACCATATTACACAGCAAGTTGCTGTGGTAAAATCATCACCAGTTATGTAGAACCAGGAGGCTGCTATGTCTCTCCTCCAGCAAAGCAATAGCCTTTAAGAATATTGAAAAGATGACCCAGAATGCACTGCTTTCAAGTGCAACGCCCCCACAATGTAAACTCATCGATAGTTTGTGACATACTGTATGTTTACAACTTCAGAACAATTGGTGGTAGATTGAAGATAGAATACATTAAATAGTGCAGAAGTTTAACACAAGTCAAAAGGGATCTGGGAGCAACCTTTTTGGGGGTTTTCCTAAGCGATATCGGTGCAGCGGCAGGATTTGGGGGATCTAGCCGTGGAGCGTGAGTGCGCACGACGTCACGTGCACTGACGCTCCGGGTCGGCTTCACTGCAGATAGCGGTAAACCTTGAAGCAGTGATTGCCAGAGTCGGCCACGGCCACGTGTCCATCTGAGGTGAGCGCCAGGCCCTGGGGCCCGTACAGGGGGTCTGCAGACGTGTTGATGTAGGACAGGAAAGAACCTGTGCTGTCAAACACCTAGGACGGAGAAGGACACTTTCTCAACACTCGCATATCTGGTTGTAATCGAGTCTGGCTGGGTCGGAGGGGGTCATGTTCTAGAGATAAGACGTACACTTAATGTGCGTGTGTGACATTTTATGAGACAATCATCAAGACCACAGTCAAGACTATAATCAAACACATCCGATTATCTGTGATGTATCCAGGGTGAATGTTCCAGTCTGGAAACATGTCTTTTCACGCAGTGTGGGATGCTAGATGAATGTAGGAATGGAAGAATAACTAGTAGAGAGAGACTGTATCACCCCAGAAGGAAGGGAGAGAGAGAGAGAGAGAGAGAGAGAGAGATAGATTCACAGCAGGTCGTCTCACCTGTATTCTGCTATTTCCCCAGTCGGCCACAATGATGTTTCCATTGGCATCCACAGCCACCCCGGTGGGCGCATTGAACTGGCCGTTTCCTTCACCATGGGAACCAAACCTGAAGAGGAACTCTCCGTCCGCATTGTACACCTGAGGAGAAACAAGTCAACATGGTCGACGCTCACACTTCAAGTATTGTGTCGTTGAGATATTTCTCTACATTCACTGAACGTGCTGATATTTATACGATGGCGCTGGCTTTGTTGATCATCCTTAATAATTGCAATATTTTCATATTTTCACCTTCACGGAGTGATTGTGGAAATCGGTCACGATGATTTCGTTCTTGTTATTCACAGCGACAAAGTGTGGACCTGGAAGAAAAGGGAATATACTATTGTATTAATGCACGTTTTGACTGATTTATTTTTTTACACTTGGGACTGAGGATTATGCTGATAGCCACACACATTCTTATCTTGATAAAACCATTAGTAGAGTTATTTTGCATCAAACCATGTTTTGAGAATAAAGTCAAAATCTCAAAGAATTTTGAGAATAAAGTCAAAAGAGTCAGAATTGAGAGATAGTTTTGAATAACATCTGTCAACAATGAGTCTAAGTATTCATATAGAGTAGGTCTTGTCAAAACACAACCTTTTTTATATTTAAAAATTTGCATTTTGTAAAATCCGAATGAATCACTTATTTGTGTAAAAACAACAAGTGCCATTTGTTTCATGCGCAAAGATGCTTCGTTTGGTTAGTTGAACTCAATCTCTGCATAACACAATAATAATCACAAAACCATTCCATCTCAATGTGCTCTTACAACTCGATAGTCATCAGCGTTTCATAAGACATGGCTCTAGTTGAATGTTTAATCAGTTACTGGAGTATTTGATCCAGATAGTAAAAGGAGAAATGATGCTTTCTATTGTTATTGTATTAGACACACAGTTTTGCTTCGGTTTGCTGCTCATGTTGCTGTCACAATGTTTGTGACAGTTATTTGAGTGTAGATCACAAATGTTTCATCTGGCAACAGGTTCAACAGGTTGATCAAAAAGTGTGTTTTAAAGTGAGTTGGGACACTAGGGAGCAAGGTTAGACAATACACTGCAGTATAGACTATGGTGGTACCAATGCCACACAATACTTACTGAAAACTGGGACTGACTTATTTACATTTGGGCCAAGTTTTTCTGAAGGGGAGAACAGGAGGGAGACAGACATAGAGGAGAGTAGTCAGAGATGAAAGATAGGCAAACGGAAATGAGGGCGCACCTGGATGCTCTTCATAAAACCATTATGTATACATGAACCCCTCCTCACCTGCAAACTATTCCTTAACAAACTAGTCCCCTTGACTCACTATTGGAGGAGGGGACTACGTCCCAGAAGCCCCTCCCCTTACCTGCTAACTACCTATCAGAAGCTCCTCCCCTTACATGCTATCTATCAGAAGCTCCTCCCCTTACATGCTAACTACCTATCAGAAGCTCCTCCCCCTTACCTGATCACTACCTATCAGAAGCCCCTCCCCTCACCTGATAACTACCTATCAGAAGCTCCTTCCCTCACCTGCTATATTCCAGAGCACCTACCCTCACCTGAAAACTGCCTTTCATAAGCCCCTCCCCTCGGCTACTAACTATCTATCAGAAGCCCCTCACCTGCAAACTGTCTCTCGGACGTGCCCCTCGCTCCAAACTTGTTGACCAGCTTCCCGTTGGACTGGAAGATGAAGACACAGCAGGCCTTGTTGTCCACGGTGATGATGTGTCCGTTCCTGTCCACGGCCACGCCCTTCGGACCCATGAGACGCCCCGCACCAATTTTGTTCTGGGAAGGAGGAAGCGAAGGGGGTGGGGGCGTTAAATAAAACAGCATAGACTCCCAGATAGAGACAAACTGGGTGTGTGTCGGCCGGTAAATATTTCACCTTAAACTTGCCGTCCGAGGAGAAGATGCTGACCCAGCGGTTGTCGTAGTCCGCCACCACAATGTCACCGTTCATGTCGACGCTCACGCCTGTCGGCCTCTGGAGCTGCCCCGGAGAACGACCTCTGACCCCAAACCGCATCTTAAACTGGCCATCATTGGAGAACACCTGCAGAGTGATTGAGTGAGTGAGTTCATAAAACAAGTGTATGGTGAATGGTCTGCATGTAAGTAAATGAGACCTTTCTATCCAATGGGGCTGTATTGACCTAGCGGCCATCTTGGTTCCATCCTAGCTTGCTCGGCCCTTATCCACCCACGTTCCATATTCATATTACCGGTGATAATAACGTCAGCCATGCGAAGCAACTGACATCTCTACAACAGCAGCCAGGAGTGCCTTGCTCAAGGACACCTAAAATTAGCACTCCCCTCTCGTGAACTCTTTGCCAGCCACGGTTTGTTGTCATCCAGTCATTCAGTCAGTCTCATCCAGTCATTCAGTCAGTCTCATCCAGTCATTCAGTCAGTCTCATCCAGTCATTCAGTCAGTCTCACCTGGATGCACTGGTTGTTGCTGTCGGCCACCACCACCCTGCCGTTGCTGGACGCCGAGATGCCCTGAAGGTTGGTGAACTCTCCCTTCTCTCGGCCCCGGGAACCTGCAGAGCAAAATGAAAACTCGAAATCAAACCCATCGATTAAACTCCGCGAAGACCTTCATGTGATGACCTGATGGATCCAAGTTATAAAATACGTATTTTTTAAATAATATAAGGATTCGCTCACCCACTCTGTAGATCAACTCGTCCTCAATGGGGTTCTCCTTCTTCTTGGCAGTGCTGTACATGCTGGACGGCCGCCGTACCGCCTTCTGCCGGACGTGGCCCCCGGTGCCGCTGGGGGACTTGACGCGGCGCTTCACGTCGTCGGGGGACTGCGGCATGTCGGAGGGCTTGAGGGCCCTCAGGCGGAAGGGGCTCCCCCGTATGGGCTGCCCGTACAGGGCCAGGCTGAACAGGAAGTCGCCCTCGGTGCACAGCACGTAGCCCACCTCGTACGTCCCGTTCTTGTTGTCGGTGACTTCGGCGTCGGTGGCGCGGCTGCCGTCGCCGGGCAAGGTGATCTCCGCTTTTAGGATGGCGTTGCCTGTCCGCACCAGCTCCCCGTCCTGCGCCAGACACACCACACATGTATGTGTGTGAACAGAATATATTCATATAGGGGGGAGGAGTACTATTATATATATATATATATAATAGTCCATATAAACGCCCACTGCTGAATGTACTCCTGGATTCTGTACAGTACAGCACCTTGTCCTTTGTTGTTACGGTAACACTCTGTTGTTGTCCAGTGGTCGCGTGGCGCAGGCCTTCCCCGGTGGCGACTGAGGTGTGAGCCACGGCTGCCGTGGTGATGAGAACTCCCAGGTTCTGAATGGAGCGTCGCAGGCCGTCTGTTTCCACCTGCAGGGGGCAGCACATGACACACGTATTACAGCAACACATAGTGACCGACAGTAAGTACAACGAAATAGAAGCAAGGCTGGATTTAAATATACATTACAAACATACTGTACATTCAAACATACAGACCCCCTTACAAAGTGTTGTAAGGCAGTTTGTGTGTGCGTTTAAAACAATATTATTATCTCTTATGAGCCCATGGACAAGATATTGGTGACTGTATGTCCTATAAGATAAGCTAGAACAGAAAGTTATAGGCATCCCTGAGCTGAGGTCACTCGTAGGCCCACTGGACACAGACACACAAGCACACAGACACACACACACACACATATCTGGAAGCTTGAATAAACTGGTTTTAACCAATCTGTTTTCATGAACTGTAAGGTAGGCGGAATATACTTTGGCATGAGTGAGCGCACGTCTGACATTCTCTTGAGCATGGTCAATTGGTCAATTGGTACTACAAGCACTATTTACAAATTCAGTTTAGGTGAATTTCCACCACAACACACAGTTAATATAATGAACCTGTTGATTAATAATAATATGAGCCTAACCAATAATCTACATCATGTTATGACGAAAGATAAATAAATGAGCAATGTGAACTCTTCTAGGAGAGCGAGAGAGAAAGAGGATGAACAGAGGGCCAGCGTGACCAGACATCGTTGTACCTGGCAGTCCAGGTGTGCGTTCTGATGTGGTTTCTCTGGGAAGTCGTGTCTCGCCAGCGCTGCAACACACTCACTCATCTGCTTCTGGACCAGGAGCACCTGGACACCAAAATAACCAAAACACAGGTAGGAAGAACTGGTGAGAGGTCTGCTTTGTGTGTAATGCTTCAATTATTATTTTGTTTTATTGTGATTTTCCTGTGGTTTTGTTAACCGCTTTTCACATTTTTATCTTGTTGTTTAGAAAAGTGCTCTATAAATAAAGCATTATTATTATTATTATGACTTGTATACTACAGCATAACTCATTCTGTATTTACTCAAATGAATGAACTGTGATTCAGGGCAGCCTAAGGTAATGCTGTGATTATTGGAACATAAACAGCATACTGTATCTTTTTAGAGATTACTGCATTTTGTTAATGGCTAGACACACTCTGAAGAACCCCATTAGCACGATTTATTTTCTTTTTTTCCCAAAGCATTTATTTTAGATTATTCCATGCGTGCGTAGAATGATAATAGAATAAACAAATGATGCTAAAAATAGTGTTTCTTGTTATCACATTCCTGAAAGGCAGACAACTTGCCATATGGTCTGCATATAAACATGCTCAAGATGTTTTAAAAATAAAACACCACAAAATAAACAGATGTTGGTGTAAAGCACCAGTACAAGACCCTGGACACCCAAATCCACAAAAACCTTCTAACTATGTAATGTAGGGTCTTGTATAATGTATATACTAGTAAGCATCTAAATAGTATTGGACATTAGTTTATATCCATGTCTGAAATATTGTCATTTACGTTTTTTACTCTTTCCTGATTTGGGGTTTGAATTGGACGGGATTATTTTCGAACCTTATTACGTAATAAGTTTCCACGAACCAATCGGAGCTGCTGGGCGTTTCCCTCTTCGCTCGCCGCTACTAGGGGAATCCTGGTTAGTTTATTTTCCTCCGCTTACTGATATACTTAAGTCGTCTCGTCTGATCTGAGGTCGTATTCGAGAGTTGATTGTTGTGTGGCTCCCCACCGCCGGGGAGCGGCGGGAAGGCTCACGGTGTTTGCCTCGGGGAAAAGCTCGGGGTTTGAGAAGAAGCAGGGTTTGAGAAGACGCAGACAGCGTGATGGAGACACAAGGTTGTCCACCGGCTGCCGTGCCCCAACGATGCCTAGCGAGGCTCCCGGGGGGTCTCCCACCACGGGAGCCTCGCTAGGCACCGTCGGGGCACGGCAGCCGGTGGACGATGCGCCCCAATGGTACCTAGCAAGGCTCCTGGGGGGATGGAGGGGGCTCCTGGCCGCACACCGAGACGTGCCCTGAGGCGGCTTGGCTCGGTTCGTCCGGATAGCAAAGCACTCGCCATTCAGTCGATGAATTCAAATGAATTGTTTTGATGCTTCTGCCTCATGCTCTGATGAATCACATGGCTCAAACATATAGGGCTGGACTACACCGACTGCAGCGTGCGCCATGTCATGGAAATGAGAGCTTGTTTGACATGGGCGGAGCCAGGGAGAAGTCAATCAAAACAGTATCTGACACGCCCACACATTCTTGGCAAAGTGCCAACAGCAAAATGAGCAGCTTTTTTGATCTAGGTTTTCTAATAGTTATGAATGTTTTTTTTCATTCCGATTTTTGTGGATGCTTGACAATGAAACACCCAACTATGATATCATATATGAATTTGTATTACTTCAAGCCAGGTGGCCAGGGTCTTTAAAGAGTAACCACACACTAAAATAAAACCTCAGCAATACCACCACCTCTGGTGAAACACTGGTCACTGCAAATAACTGTTCCTGTGGTTTCATTTGATTTGGCTCCTCTTTATGACTGTTAAGTTAACCTGTCCTCGGGGCCTACTATACCTCTGTAGAGCTCCCGTGGCTGAGTGCCCGCTCTGTGAAGCCACAGCTGCTCTGGATGTGCTCTGCCCCCTGCAGGAGGGAGGTCAACTGGGCCTGCAGCACCTGGTACACAAGGTAATGTGAGGAGAGGAAGTGGACCGAAGTTGTCATCATGGAAAGAAGGATGATTCAGTCCAACGTATGTAGTCTCCCTGAGGCATCCTTGAGCAAGATACCTAACCCCTACCTGCTCCTTAATGATGTTCATCATAATCATAATAATCTCTTTATTAAAGCAAAATAGTACATAGTAAAATAGCATGTATGTTTGTGCATGTCCATATCTGTAGTGTATACGTACGTCCATATTTGACAGCAGTTTTGTGTCTTGTGTATCCATAGTTACCTGCATGCGTGTCCATATCTGTACCAACCTTTTGCTTGGAGCTGCAGATGTTCTCCAGGTCGGTGATGAGGGTGTTCTTGCGCTGGTGCAGTGCCCTCTCCAGCTCATCGAAGGTACTGATGATCCCCGCCACCGCCTGGTTCTTCCCCTCCGTCAGCTGTCGGGAGATCTCCGTCACCAGCTCGATGGCCGCCGTCAGCTGAGGGAGTCTGAGGGTGTACCAGGGAATATACATACGTCACTATTTTAAACATGCGTTGATAATAACAAGTACAGGAATAAAAATATCAATAAAAGGTTACATTAAAACATTTTAAAGCGTACAAATGAAGGGGCAGAAAGAGGGACAGAGAGGTAATAATTGATTGATTTCACCATACATACACCCATACCATCCGAGTATAGCTAATCCATAATAATAATACATGTATTACAACTTTTAAGTACACACAGTATAGCCTACAGTTAAGTGTTGATATTGATGATGAAAATGTTGATGCAACAGGGAAACAGAGTTGACTTTATAGCACAAATCTCAAGCTGCCTACACAAGCAGAGACTATAATGAAAAACCATAGGTCAGTCAGAATGGGCAATGCTGCTGACTACAGATCAATAAATACTGTACTGTACAATAATGCTTGTGGAAAAAAATAAAATAATATATATAGATGGCCAATTCCCACTTCCTTTTTCTGCGTCTCTATGTGTTTTTAAGGGTGGAGGTGGGTGAGGTCTGCTCTTACGGAGACCAAGGTGGGCCCCATGACACTCTGGATGCCAAGCCGATTTGGGTAAAAAAACCCCAACGTGGTGTGGTATTGGGCTAATCCTCAGGTACATATTTTTCTAGGGACACGGAAGGCACACCTGCCACGTATGGCGTCCAGCTGGGTCTTCAGCGCCGCCTTGTGCTGCTCCAGCACGTCCCTGAGGGGAACGGTCACATGCTCCCGGTGCTCGCCCTCCGTGCAGTCCAGGCACATGGCGGTCTCACACGACTCGCAGTAGAACTCCATCACCTGCGGGGGGCGACAGTGTCACAGCTAAGAATAACAAAGGTTTTCTGGAAGAAACTTTATATCTAAGTGTTGAAAGCTAATGGAAACAAAGAAAGGGGAACACAATTAAAAGCAAAATACTGGACATTCTGAAGAAAATAAACATCACATATGACTTCACACAATACTGATATTTATCGCAATATACTTTATTCTGATGAATTTTACATCCCAGCCCCAACTCAGCATCAATATATTGAACTAGGCCTTTATGTCAATTTCAAGTATATTTCCGGAAGGATTAATTAAGGATTTAGGATTATTTTAGTTTTTCCACTATAAATATTTAAAAACCACACGATTCATCAGAGGGCTTTCTCATCATAAGTAATTCCAAGTGATCACGTGTACGACATGAGATGCGCTGTATTCATTTGAATGTCCCCCACACCACACTCCCACGCTGCTACCGTGGGAGCTCAGAAGATTATCCACACTAGCATCCCACCTTCCCCTCGTGGTTGGGGCAGCAGAGGGCGGTCCCGGCGGCCGCCGCGCTCACCGACTCCAACACGCTGCAGGCTTCCTGCCGCAAGCTCTCTGGGTCTCTCTGCAGAACCTGGAAGAGCCATGGACACAAAGAGTGGTACACTCACTAACATCTGGTCGAACCCGTGAAAACATAACATGTACTCCCTTATGCTTGTGATGACTGTTGCCTTTAAAGGCGTTATTTCAACAATATCACACTAATGATATTTAATAATAATATTTACAACAGTACAACACACATGACAATGTTGGCAGAAATCTTTGCCCTTTAAACTTTCTAGAGCTGTAGAGAATGTGAAAATGTACGGATATAATGGATAAAAGACTGTGTTCAGTAATGAGACAGAGAGAGCTGTTCCTTGCTCTTTTGTCTACTTTCCTGTCATCTGTCATTTACTTCCTGCTTTTGTTGACTGACTGCTCTGGTGTTGCCCTGTGATGTCATTTCCTGCTCACAGCTTGTGACGTTATTTCCTGCTCACAGTCACACACAAACTTCATCCAAACACATACAGTGATTTTTTTTATATATCTATACATCTATATAATCTTTGATATTGTTTCCGTGGATCATTGTTCTTGATCCCCTTCCACTGAATCTGAATGTATGCTGGGAGATGAACTGCAGGGTATAGTCAGACCTCCATGAGGTTGGTGATGAAGAAGTTGTTCTGCAGAGCCGACACTCCCTTCTCTGGCAGGATGGAGGTCTGCCGGCACACGGGACAGGACAGCGTCAGTGACTCCGGGGGAATATAGTTCTGGAGACAACTGGACACACACACACACACAAAGAGATGAACAGAGTAGAGTAGTAGTAGTTGTATTATATAGTAGTAGAGAGTGACACCCTGTCTTCCCTATTGATGGACAGCAGCATATAAGCATCTCCTCCTCGTCACATCAATGACATAAAATCACTGTTGACAACACTAACACCTGTAGTCTCAAGAGACAGTGAGGGCTCTCTCTTCTCTCTTGCTCTCTCTCTCTCTCTCGTTGTACCACTCTCTCTCTCACACTTCTCTCTCTCTCTCCTGAGTGAAAGGGTGCATTAGGTTGTGATGGGAGAGAGTGTAAAGAGATCTCACACAGTGGGAGCAGGTGTGTGCGTGCATGTGTGTGTGTGAGTATGATTCGAGGGGAGTACTCCTTAACAATCATCCTCCTGGTAGCGGTTCCTCTACCAGGGTCTAACGGCAGTGGATGACGTCCAGTTGTAAATGGCATTTAAATAGGAATTTAACATCACACACACACGCACGCACACGCACACATATACACACACCACTGTCAGCAAGATTCAGCTGCAGTATGCAGATGAGCGTGCAGCCCAGCGACAGAGCTGCAGCCCCCACTGCATGTGCACAGAACTTACTAGACATGAACATCTATCTATATATATATATATATATACAGCATATATACTGCTGCTTACAGCATTCACTATCACTCCACAGATGGACTCGCGATCATTAGTGATGTGGAAATGATGACCGAGCAGTGAGCAGAAGTATTGTAAATGTGGGAGATCTGCTGACGCAGGATAGATTAGTGGAAGGGTTGTGACATCTCTTCCAAAGGCATCATTGTTGTTCACAGCCAACCCCTTGTTCGTCTATAAATCTATCGTGTGTTTGTGTGCGTGCGAGAGAGAGAGAGAGAGTGTGTGTGTGTGTGTGTGTGTGCGTGAGAGAGTGTGAGTGTGTGTGTGTGTGTGGTGCGACATCCTCAAGGCTCGGTGGAGTTTGTGTGGATCTGGGTTCGAATGCAGCCTGTGATCATCATCTATCATTCACGCACATCTTCTTCTTATCTTATCTTCACTTGTCACTCTATATTTGGGCTATTGCTACAGTACACATGCACTATTAATATGGTTTGGGGAGAATTCATGAAATGCCCCCAACCAACATTTTCATTGTGAACTTCGTCAGGGATCCAGATAAGATTAATTTGCCACATGGCATGAAAATGAGACCCGAATACCTGGAATATGAATCCATCTCCTCTACTCTTCTATGCAGTTTAAACTGATACAATTATTAGATCAAGGATTATGTTTCGAAACAATTTTTCAAATAGCAATCTTTAACGACCAACAGTCCCTCACCCACCACAGAAATTCTCCATAAACCCACAATGGTAAAAAACACAAAAAAGCCTCCTTGTGAGCCTTCTGTACACAAAAGGCTTGTACCCCCCCCCCCCC
>OMKN01081597.1:2073-18210 GCA_900302345.1 Melanonus zugmayeri
ATGCCATGCCTCGTTGTTTTAGGAGGGAGGAGAGGAGGGGGTGACCAGGAGCCGCCTTGTTGCCTATAGGTGATTTTTGTATTGCGGTCTGGACGAGGTTTAGAAATAGGGTAAGATAATCGGGTTGCTGCGACAATAGGGAGCTTTGTTCTTCCTGGCACATGTGTTGTGTTGAAGTGAGTGATCTGCGGATGAGCGGGTAGGGTTTCACCGTGTAGCCTGGTGGGGAGGTGGGTTGGCTGGTATATAAAAAAAATGTTGCTGCTCCCTCGTTAAAAACCTTTAAAATACCAAAGAATAAAATAAAATAAAAAATAAAATCACATTTAATTTAATCAAGGATTTTTAATACTTTGTATACAATAAAAACATATGCAAAATATATACAAGGAAGCATTCAGTTTGTCAGCTAATCAATAAATAATTAAAGGTTTTTCAGGGTTTTGTTAATTAATAATATAATTATTTACACATTTGTGGTTCACTTTTAGATTGTGGAAAGGGTGCATGAGAAATATCTGTTAGAAGGTAACAAATTAATGCCCAATATGATGCAACGGCCCCAGTAACAGTAAGGAGGAGGACAAAAGGGTGCTTGGGTCATGGAGGGATATTGGTTTGTAAGGTTTAAGCACAGAGGAGACAGAAGCAAGTGTTGTAATGGTAAAATGTTAGTTTTATGGTAATGTAGTGGATGCTAGCCATTTAAGTCTCCTGAAAGAGCTGCCACGGGAACACAGCGGAAACGTCTGTGCGAGGGGACAGTGTTGCCGTGGTAACGCAGCATACACGATATTCCATTCAGCCTTCCGACAATAGTCGATGGATGTGGTCCTTCCGCCTCTTCAGAACGTCCCGGAAATCATCCTGGAGAGATTCATTTTTTAATGAATAAATGTATGATAGTAATATGTTCTATGCTGTACTAGTCAGACAGTGTCAAGAGGACTCACTGCTGAAGACAGCTTCTCCATGTACTGGACGAGTCTCTGCAGCTCTCTGTCCTCCTGCTCGCCACTCCAGCTCTTGATGGGTACCGTGTTCATCAGCTGGAAGAGAAGACATCCCATTCATTATTATTACTGCTGTCCATCCCTTATCATCATCAAAACTAGTTAAATAGCCTGGCACATGGGAGGATCACATGTTCTTTGTCAGCACCAAACACAGATGTAAAAATGCTAACCCCACCCAGAAAGGTCTCCATTGGGGGTTTGAGCCCAGGGCCTTCTAGCTGTGAGCAGTTGGTTCTGACAGCCCCCCCCCCCCCATTCTGTGGATAAAAGTATGGCTATTTGCATTCCCGGCAAATGGCTTTTTCATGGGACTTCCGGGATTTAAAAAAAACTACAAGCGATTTCTCAGTGCACTCCCCTCCCGGCAAAACCGCCCTGGCCAATCAGCTTCGAGTTTGGCTCCGTGAGATTCAGTTGCCATGTTGTTGTTAGCCTGAAGAGCTACAAAATATGTTACAATGGCTGCTAGCAATGAATACCAATCTACGGATCAAATGAGGACTATAACTTCAGCCAAGTCTTACTGAGTGGAAGGAATGATGGATATTTATTTGATCCAGAATACACTGAAGAGGCATTCTTACAGTGGAGACGGCAGCAGGCAAATGTGCAACAGCATGTTCAGAGTCCTGCCGTTTAGCTTCTCTCATTCAAGTAATAAACTATCGCTGCATGGACATTTGACAAATAGTTTTACGGCTATGTTTATAAATGCAGTTGTGGTGTGGAGGGGGCGTGGCTAGGTGTTCAAGTGAGCAAAACAAGGGAGGCGAGGCGACTAATTCCCGGCTGGGACACAGCTGTGGGTGATCAATGATTAGTGTGCTATATAGTGATCATTGTTCTATTGTGCCCACAGTGAGACTGGTTCCAGAGACACGTGTCCAAGCCGGCGTGCTTGTGGGAAAGACCTCGGACATTTCTTGTTATAATCGCAAGCCGCGATCATACCATTCCGTGTGTGTTGTATACAGCGTTTTATGAAGTCGGGAGAGTCCTTTTTTATTTGGCTTAGGCACACGGTGTCACCTTTTGTGTTCTTCAATAAAATACTCTTTAACCCACCATTGGTCTCCTGCTTCCTCAACCCTGGGCTGTAGCAGAGAGATTGCTACAAGTGGTGCCTGAATAGGGGGAAGATGGAAGCGGACGGGGAGTCCCCAGTGTCACAGGCTTTGCGACTGCTGGGCAACATACAAGATCGGCAATCCCATGCCCATAGCCAGCATGCGCAGGCTCTTGTAGAACTCACTACGAGGGGCGCAGAGGTTCGCGCCATTCTGCATGAGCTGCTGTGCCGGATGGCCCCGGGAGCCGGTGGGAGCGGGTCCCAGCGGAGAGGGCGGGTGCACACGTATCCTATGGTGATGCTGGAAGTTCGATTCCAAGGTAAAAAGCATAGTCTGAAGGCCGCGGTTAGCTCCTGCCTGTGGTGTCCCCTCCTATTAGGTACTGATTGGCCGGGCCTTCGTAGGTCAGTTTCTGAAGGGGACGCACGTGTACGGCCAGTAGGGATATATGGCATGTGCGCTGTGCTCCATAGTGGCGCGAGCTCGTCTGATTCAACCGGAGCTTGGAGGAGGAGGTGGCACCACTGCCTCCGGAGTTCCCCCTGGTGGGAGATTTCACCCATTACCCTCTCCTGGACTCCCTGCAGTTTGCCTACAGAGCCAACAGGTCTGTAGACGATGCAGTAAACATGGCCCATCACTTCATCCTCCAGCACCTGGACTCCTCAGGAACCTACGCCAGGATCCTGTTTGTGGACTTCAGCTCTGCCTTCAACACCATCATCCCGACATCCCGCTACAGGATGGTAAATGGACTGCATTTATATAGTGCTTTTCTGACCAGTGACCACTCAAAGCTCTTTACAATTAGTGCCTCACATTCACCCATTCATACACACATTCATTCACACATTCATACACCAACGGCGGTGTCAGCCATGCAAGGCGACAGCCAGCTCGTCGGGAACAGTTAGGCTCAGGGACACCTCGACACTTGGCTAGGAGGAGCCGGGGATCGAACCAGCAACCTTCCGGTTGCCAGACAACCGCTCTACCTCCTGAGACACTGTCGCTCAAGCTCTCCCAGCTGAGTGTGCCTGACTCCACCTGCAGGTGGATCACAGACTTCCTGTATGACAGGAGGCAGCACGTGAAGCTGGGAAAACATGTCTCCGACTCCCAGACCATCAGCACCGGTTCCTCTCAAGGCTGCAATCTTTCTCCTCTGCTCTTCTCCCTGTACACTAAAAGCTGCACCTCCAGTCACCAGTCCTTCAAGCTCCTTAAGTTTGTGGACGACGCCACTCTCATTGGGCTCATCTCTGGTGGGGATGAGTCTGCCTACAGGTGGGAGATTGGCCATTAAGCGATATTCTATTCGAGCGCATAATCATGGATATCGTCAGGCCATTAGACCGCAGTGCACGGGGATACCGATTTGTATTGGTCATAGTTGATTATGCAACCCGGTATCCCAAGGCAGTGCCCCTCCTCTCTATCTCTGCGAAGAGTGTAGCGCAGGCACCGTTTCAACTAATCTCCCGAGTCGGGATCACGAAAGAGATCCTGACTGATCAAGACACTTTGTCTATGTCACGCACACTTCGCAAACTGTATGGGTTACTTGGGGTCAAGTCAATCCATACCAGCGTGTACCATCCCCAGACCGATGGTCTGGTGGAGCAGTTTAACATAAGATGTTAAAGTCCATGCTGCGTAAGTTCGTGCACAAGGATAGTCGGGATTGGGATAGGTGGCTCGACCCACTGTTTGCAGTGTGGGAGGTTCCTCAGGCCTCCACAGGGTTTTCCCCCTTTGAGTTGTTGTTTGGGTGGCGACCTCAGGGTATCTTGGACCTTGTTAAGGAAAACTGGGAGGAAGTCACAAGCACCTGTAAAAACGAGATTCAGTACGTTGCGGACCTGCGAGCAAAACTCCAGGCACTGGGTCAGATTTCACGGGAGAACTTGCTCCAGGCCCAGCAACGTCAGCAGCGCCTGTACAATAGAGGGACTCGGCTTAGGCAATTCGCATTGAGTGTCCAAGTTTGATGTGTATCTGATGCCCCAGGTCGACGAGCTCCTCGATTGGTTAGGCACGTCTCATTTTTACTCAACACTGGATTTAACCAAGGGCTACTGGCAGATTCCCAGTCTCCAGAGTCCAAGGGAATTTAAAAATAAATAAATAAATAAATGGGCCTTCTCCACTCCGTACGGGTTATACCAGTTCAACACACGGGTTGTTCGGGGGCCCAGCCATGTTCCAGCGCCTCATGGACCGGGTGCCTTGGCCACACGTTGGGTATGCTGCTGCCTATTTGGATGACGTCATTATTCATAGTGACACCTGGCAGCAGCATATGCAGCGGGTGGCGACGGTGTTTGAGTCACTGAGGCGTGCTCACGGCCAACCCGAAGAAGTGTGTGATTGGACAGAGGGAAGTACACCACTTGGGCGGCGGGCAGGTGCGCTCCCAGGTATATAAGACAGCGGCAATCGCATCCTGTCCGCGGCCCAAGACCAACAAAGAGGTGAGGGCATTCCTGGGGCTGGCCGGCTACTATAGGCGGTTCATCCCCGCTTTCTCGGACCTGACCAGCCCCATGACCGACCTCACCTGAAAGGGTGCTTCAGATCAAGTCCAGTGGACCGAGTAGTGTCAGGTCGCGTTTGAGAGGGTTAAAAAAGCTCTCTGCGAGGAGCCACTCTTATATTCATATATACCTAACTTTTGACTTTTCATTTGTTTGGAGATTGACGTATCGAACAGAGGGCTGGGAGCCGTTTTGTCCCAGGAGGTGGAGGGCGTAGACCGTCTGGTGCTGTACCTCTCCTCCCGCTCAACCAACTTGTGGCTGAGTTACAGCACCAGACGGTCTACGCCCTCCACCTCAGCCGCAAGTTGGTTGAGCGGGAGGAGAGGTACAGCACTGTGGAGAAGGAGTGCCTCGCTATCAAGTGGGCGGTCGACGCCCTACAATACTACCTCCTGGGGGGCTCATTGTGGGACACAGCTGTGGGTGATCAGTGAACTATATAGTGATCATTGTTCTATTGTGCCCACAGTGAGACTGGTTCCGGAGACATGTGCCCAAGCCGGCTGACAATCGTGCTGAAGCACGATTGTCCCTCCTCCCCACTCCCCCTCGCTGGCCTGCGCTCACATTGCGCCGTGCCTTTGAGGCCTGAGCACGCTTACGTCACCACTGAGTCGGACGCTCGCATTCATCAGTCAGGACACAGAGCGCCTGACTATTGCACCGCATCGGACACTCTGTCCTTTACCTCCATCCATCCATTGTCCACCGCTTATCCGGAGTCGGGTCGCGGGGGCAGTAGGCTGAGCAGGCTATTCCAGACGTCCTTCTCCCCAGCAACGCTTTCCAGCTCCTCCTGGGGGATCCCGAGGCGTTCCCAGGCCAGGAGGGATATATAATCCCTCCAGTGGGTCCTGGGTCTACCTCGGGGTCTCCTCCCAGTTGGACGTGCCCGGAAAACCTCCAAAGGGAGGCGTCCGGGGGGCATCCTGATCAGATGCCCGAACCACCTCAGCTGGCTCCTTTCGACGCGAAGGAGCAGCGGCTCTACTCTGAGCTCCCTCCGGATGTCTGAGCTCCTCATCCTATCCCTAAGGCTGAGCCCAGCCACCCTACGGAGGAAGCTCATTTTGGCCGCTTGTATCCGCGATCTTGTTCTTTCGGTCACTACCCAGAGCTCATGACCATAGGTGAGGGTTGGAGCGTAGACCGACTGGTAAATCTTCGCCTTCCGGCTCAGCTCCCTCTTCACCGGATGCTGCACCGATCCGCCTGTCGATCTCACGCTCCATTTTACCCTCACTCGTGAACAAGACCCCGAGATACTTGAACTCCTTCGCTTGGGGCAGTGACTCATTCCCAACCTGGAGGGAGCAACCCACCATTTTCCGGCAGAGAACCATGGCCTCGGACACTCATTGAGTGGAAGATAATCTACAAAAAAAAACGTTCAGCACTCACCGATATGAAGTGTTTGTTGCTTGCTATAATCCAAAGTAGTCCGGGCAGTGAAACTGATTTTTTGCAAAAGTCTGCAAAAAAGCTTTTATAAATAATACTGTACTCTTTACATGGCTAAAAATAATAGTAACTCATTCATGAACTCATGAATCATAGATCTGTAAAGTATATAAAGTGTACTATAAAGTACACTTTATAGTACACTCAACAATCGCGAGTGGAAATACACACGCTCTATTTCGCGGATTTCGTCTATTGCGGGTTATTTTTAGAACGTATCCCCGCGGTAAACGAGCGACCACTGTATATCGAAAATGTTTTGTTTTTTTCAGGGTCTCCATGGATGCATCCCCAGGGGACCCCATCCTGGTCCTGAAAGGTCAGGGGTCGGTGTCGGGCTTGGCTGTCGATTGGATCCACCGGCGGCTCTTCTGGAGTGACCAGCAGAAGGGGTCCATTAATGTGGGCTCCCTGGATGGCTCGGAGCCACGGCTGCTCATCAGGGATCTCGAGCAGCCCACCGCCATCGCAGTGGAGCCCTTCCTAGGGTAGGCCTGTAGACTTTAAGAATACTCTTGACTTTTTGGGAAATAAGGCTATTTTCCACTTACCCATAGTAAAACGAGAAGCACTGTAACATTTATTTTTTCTCAATCAGCCCAGCCAAAATCAATGGAGGCAGGTGAGATAGACTAGCTCTGTCAGTTAAAGGGTAGAATACACCATTCCAGTATCTCCAAAGTAAAGACACTCATCTCTTTGTGAACAGTGAATACAAATACCAAAAATGCCGTCTTGATTGTTTTAGAGCTTCACAGTTATGAGGGACACAGTGATGAGGGACGAAAGATAAACAAACTGAAAATGTAACTCAAACAATCAAGATGTCCTTTTTCTGTATTTAGATGCACTGTTCACAAAGAGACGAGATTGCTAAAATATCTTTATCTTTGGTGTAGCACCCCTGCTACTGCTCATACTCTAGTACCAGGTTTCCTAATGTTAAAACTGTGCAAGTACAAATTAGTATTTATTTATTGATCAAGATAAATAAATGAAAGAACAATGACATGTAGCACTTTTTTTTTAAAGCAAAATACTTTTCACAGAAAATATAAAATAAAATATATACCCCAGGGTATATAACATGTTGGTGCAAGGATTTTTGATTTGTTGACCAGGGCAGTGTTTCATACTGCGGAGGTTCCCCCGGGCCCCTCCCCTACGCCACTGTGCTTAGTTCTCCAATCGTAGTGCTGTTGTATATAAATACAACAGTACTACGCCGTTGACATCGTTAAATTAGACTACATTTAGTTCCCCTTGTGCAATCAAGATGTATAGTTCCCCAATTGTTATCATTTTCATTTTTGCCAGTTGAATGAATGACTAGCATGTTATGCCTGCTATGGCTGGGACTCATTTTGGAGGTCCAAGGTCTCATTTGCGATGGTGCCCTGATTACAAGCATAATCACATAATCATAAAAACATAATCATAAACAATATACAATATCATAAACAATATAAAATCATCATACATCAATACATTTCATACATTCAACTGATAACATTATGGCAACATTTTATTTAAAACATACACAGACTACTCAACTTCAAATTCCTTCCAATGAGATTAAGGCATCCAATTTGAAAGTCTCTTGAAACTCATTCTGTGCTCTAGGACAGGGGTATTCAATTCAAATTCAAAGAGGTCCAGTTAGAGAAAATGTCCTCAAGCAAAGGTCCAGAACATCATAATGTCTATCTTGCGTTATGATTCAGTGCCATATATATTGAAGTAGCCTAGTAGTTGTATCAACATCTGTATGTAGTCAACAACTGACTGTCAAATCAAATAAAGAAAGTACAATTCAATTATATTTCAACAATATTTATTGTCATGTTTTCACATTGAACTGGAGGTATTATAAATAATAAGTACTGTAATAATAAATACATGTTCTTTTCTCATTTCAAGTAAAATAAGGGCTGCATTTAAAAGAAAGAAAGAAAGAATAGATAGAAAAATGTAATAAAGTATAGCTTTAGTTTCCCTTATTTTTTGTTGACTCCATTTCACTTCTACAGTCTTAATCAATTTTATAATCAACAATTTCATTTTCAACACATCTTAACAATTGAACAGCTTTATAACGCCTCCTTTTCTCTTTCTCTTATATATATACACTCCCCCACGTTCTCTTGTTCAGTGAGAGAAGTGGGCTCTAGCTTGTCCTGCCAGGATTTTAAATCTGGACAGGAATGCTGTCAGAGCCATTCCCATACACATGTGTAGGTGCTCATTGGTAATGTTCATAGTGGAGAAAGCTGCCTCACAGCTGTATGTGGAGCCGAACATCAAGATGTACAATCGCCACGGTCTCAGAGCATATGAGACATACTGGTTGTGAACTTCCTGTGGGAAGAATGAACATGTAAGAGTCTGTCCATTCTTGATTAAAAGCTCTGTTTTCGCTGTCTACTTTTCTCTTTTTAGAGCACGCCATGTGAAATTACTTTTCTGACTCGCTTATTTCTCCGACTGTTGTCTCTTGTCTCGTCTCTCCCCTGTGTGTGTGTATCTCACTCACTGACTTGAGTCGAAATGCTTATCGGAATACAAACGTTTGATTGGCTCAGTAGCATCACGTGAGATGATTGCATAATAATTCTTGGGCCGCTAAACTAGTGCCGTAAAGGCACTGCCATAGTGCCATAAGGGAACTGGTTTAGCTAGAAAACAATGGAGTGGGTCATGCCCGGTGTCCGACAGCGTCTCAAGTGAACATGAGACGGTCACTCTACCAAAACAAACTAAAAATGCTACTAAATGGAAACACGCGCTTGTAAAAATAGTAGTGACAAACAAACTAACCTTCAGCTAACAATGCAGCCAACAGCTAACGTAATTAAACTCAAAATCTCTGACATTAAATTACATTTCTCAAAGAATAAGTATCAAGTACTGACAACAAACTATTGAGATTAAGCAAACATTATAAATGACGTGATATTTGAAGTAACAACCCTATAGACTAGGACAACAAAAAACTAAACTATAGGACCAAAAACAACACACATGGATTAACATTTCCCATATGTGTTGATATGTAGGTTATTTTCTTCATTCTGTAATGTGTGTGTACATATGATCACATGCTGGACCAGTGCTGTTGTAACGTTGGTTTGTTTTGGGAGTCATGTTTCTGGTTGTACTTGAATACGTCAAGAAGTAATTGCTCACTTCATTCAAAACAGATAAGATTGAAAAGATACTTTGCCTGAATGGTCTCTGATCCTGTTCTTCTAGGTTTTGTTTCCTTGCTTAAATTTTCCTAAATAATTCCTTATTCCTTACTAAAAGCTTCCTATTATCACGCAAGAAACATTATATAGTTCTGTAAAAGAACCCAATTTTCTTAACTTTTTGGTTAGCTCATCAACATGCATTTTAAAAGACAGCTTTTCATCAATATGTATCCCAAGCTACTTGGGATGGTACTCTCTCAATTTCAGAGCCATCCAAAGTGCAACATTTTCAATTTCCTTCAGGATCTAGAGAATTGCATATATTTTACATTTAACACAAGTTTAAGCTCTAGAAGTGAGCGCTGGATAGTCAAAGACTGTCTGCAAAGTAGATAACGCTCCTTCCGATGAAGAAGCCGATGTATAAAGCCACTGTATCAGCCATTTTCAAAGGAGACAATGTGTAGCAGAGTCCCTGCTACTAGCCACTCCAAAAGGGGCTTGTTCAAGGTTTCTCCAGAGGAAAAGACACAGGGCGATGTTGAAACGGGTTTATTGTAGAGATGCACAATGAATTGTTTGTAGAGCAGGTGGTACAGGCTGCCATGTCAGGGCTCTGAGTGTGTGTGGTGATGCTGGTTTAACTTGTGGGCTTGATTACTCAACAGGTGTGCAGCCTCACCTCAGCCCCAGAGTCTAAACAGTCTGACTCGGGCCTCAGGTGAGGCTGCTTAAACCAGCCACCCACCACACAATGTTATTAATATACAAAGTAAAAAGTAAAGGTCCTAAAATCGAGCATGGTACACCTTTAGTGACCTCCAGAAGAGGGACTTGAATAGAGTCAGCATCAACACATTGGGTTCTGTTTGAGAGATAACTTTCAAATCACTGGCAGGTGTTCTGATCTAGGCCAACAGAGGCTAGTCTATTTAAAATGCTAATTCTGCTCAGGAACAAATTAAGCTGGCAGTTAACAAAGGATTCAAGGGCCTTGGCTAAACAAGATGGCTTGGAAATTGGGCAGAAATGATTAAGGTCTCTACTTTGTCCACCCTTGTGAAGTGGAAGCACATGAGCAGTTTTCCAGATTTTTGGTACAATTCCCACGCTAAGTGAAAGATTCAAAATGTGTGTTAAGAGCCCAGCTGTAACTGAAGCAGCTAACCTCAACAGACCAGGGGCCAGAAGATCAGCACCAGTAGACTTTTTTTGTTTGGGTCAATCTTCAATGGAGCGTCACCCACTTCCATTTCAGGAAGTAAGATAAAGGAGATACTACAAGGATTCCTATCATTTGAGAGCACTGGTCCTGATTGCCAAGCGTCATTTAGTTTTCTGTGGGTTCTGTCCCACCCATTCGGCAATTTTGTGAATGACTAGTCTAGAAAACAGAAAATGCCCAGTGTTAGGGTTAGTGACTAGTCGCCAACATCCCTAGTGACTTCCGCGATTCTCTCCTGAACACGTCTTACGAGTTCTACCAACTGACATTATGACATTAAATACACATATTTTAAGCAACAAGAAAAATACGCCTCTATGCCCTACCTATACCCGAAAGTATTTGTAATACTTGGCAGGAACAAGAGATTCCAGATTCCAATGTCGTGTATAGATGGTACAACACCCGTGACCGGAGCTGGCAGATTTCCCAATTACGCCGAAGTAGCTTTTGTTGGCTCCTCCGACGACGAGGACACAGGTAGATGTTGAGTAAACCGGTTTATTGCGGGGTTGAGAAAGATTTACGAGCAGAGCAGGAGGTAACTGCTGACGTGTCCACATGATGGGATGCTGTCAGGACTACTCACCCGAGCCTGTGGAAGACGGGACAGAAATGAGTGTTTTTACTGCTGATGCTGTTATTTGCACAAGTTCGCATGAGAGACCCATTAGTAGTCATGTCTACAACATTATACAATGCATTTCTCTTTTTAGAACTGACAGATCCTGTCACAGACCAAATGAGATCCATTAACAATTTGATATCTGTGCCTATAACTAACTGTAGTCCAGACAATATTACAATATTGGCTGCTATAAACACACATACATTGAATATCAGTGTCCGAATTACTACCTGGCAGTCTTGGAAAAAGATCAATCACAAACTATGGTCAGCACCGACCAATGTAGGGCGGTCTGAGGAGATTCTCCCCCCGGAAGATCATTTTGTTAATATTATTGTGTAAAAGCACAATTTTTACACATTTTGAGATTGATCTAATTTAAGTCTTAGATGGGGGTGTTGCCTTTCAAATCATAATTCTAAACAGTTCAGTTCAGTGAGTGGGACTCAGTGGCGGATTTAGGTTACGGTGACATGGACAGCCGGCCAGGGCGACAAGATGTTTAATATTATATTATTATTATTAGTATATTGTGTTATTCTTGGCCGCACAAAAATGTGACATTTGCACGAACTGGCGAGAAAGAAAGAGATTGCGATCGCCGACTGCGCGGACATCGAGGGGATATTTTAAAAATCATTTATTTAATTTTTTTACAACCACTCCGACCGCTTATGGTGGGTTTGTCTGTTTCGGGTGGTGATCTCATGCGTGCATTGATGACGCAGTGACGCAAATGACGCAGTGACGAGTTTCTCTGACCAATCAGGTCTGCAGTGTTTCTGGTACCCGCTCCAGTTTTTTTGGAACCTCGACAGAGCGGGTACTAAAGTAGGTGCCAGGTACCAGATAGTAGTACCTGGTACCTAATGGAAAACGAAAAAAGGCGAGTCGAGTTGAGCCATGTCGTATTTTTATTGTACTTTTGTCTTCTTTGATGTACGAGAGAGCCTGATCATGTCATCATGTTTTATATTGTTGTGTACGTTGCCAACCAAGTCATCTTGTTATGTTTATTATGTCATTAGCCATTAGCGCTGTTAGATGTACACCAGTTTAGTATGTTATTGGCCATTAGCTGCTTTGAGGCTACACTTGGATTATTCACCTCATTACCCCTGGGGATCCACCTCATTTGGCCCCAGGGAACTACCTGTTCTTGCATACTGTGTAGGTGCACACTTGTCTATAAATGTATCTCCTGGCTACTGTGAGTTTCGGTCTATGTCATGACATACAATTAAGAAGATTTAATGATGCATGCATACACCAGGCTCCTTCCTAGTGAAGAGAGCCCCGATCACAGGGTCACCAAGCCTTTTAAACACCCCTCACGCAGGAGGGGGTCTCTCCAAACAGAATAACAGTTGCATCAATCAAAACAACTCAACAGACAGGGACAGGTGATAAGGAAGGAAAGAGGGGGGTCAAAGGGGAAGGGGTCAACATACAAGGAGTAAAACTAGATAACTAAAATTAGTTATCTTGAGACAAGAGGTCCTTTTATAACTTCCAGCTGCAAGCTAGGCCTATATGTGTGAGTCAAGATAAACAAAACCTTCAAATGGTGAGAAACAGAGTCATGTACGGATTTTTCCACCACACCAGGTTTTAGCTTTAATAAACCAAACTCTCGATGCAAAGTTCCTCCATTCGCTGAGCCATTCTTTTATTAGTCAGATATTGCCCAATTATCCAACTCAACGATCCCGGCTTTGGACATCGGCAGTTGAAATATATTGTGGATATTGGCGTGGCTAGTTAGGCTCTCGACCAATCACAATGCACGGTCGGATCCAACTGCTGTAGATTTAGATACAATCTCAATAATGTACCTCTGCTGTCGATGTTTACTGTTAACATTCTGCGTTACAGTTCCTGTAGTAGGCTGCATCCATAGTTCCTAACTGCTGTTACTTTCTGGTAGGCTTCTCTTCTGGGCAGAGAGTGGCATCTTCCCCAAAATCAGGAGAGCTGGCTTGAATGGCCAAGATGTGATGACCCTGGTGACTTCCTCAATCCGCAACCCCGTGGCCATCTCTCTAGGTAGGTTCCCCATCCCCAGACCATCTCTCTGGGTAGGTTCCCTAGCCCCCAGACCATCTCTCTGGGTAGGTTCCCCATCCCCAGACCATCTCTCTGGGTCAGTTCCCCATCCCCAGACCATCTCTCTGGGTCAGTTCCCCATCCCCAGACCATCTCTCTGGGTCAGTTCCCCATCCCCAGACCATCTCTCTGGGTAGGTTCCCCATCCCGGGACCATCTCTCTGGGTAGGTTCATTCCCCAGCCCTCTTTGACTGAATTGGCTGGATGTTTAGGGAGTCAAATCACGTTTCATAATTGTATAATACATTTGAATCTGTTATAAATCTTTTGCATATGTGGAAATTATTTGAGTTCTGTATTTTGGAGTTGCAGAACAAATGTAAGCTTCACAGGTTCAAATAAAATGTGGGAAATTCCTGTCAGCGACGATATTTGCAGGGAGTTTTGTTCTTGAAGACTTGGCTGTGAGATCTTTATTTCAGTGTATTCTTCTAACATTTCCCCCTAGATGTTCCCCGCCAGCTGCTGTACTGGGCAGACCGGGACGCACGGACTGTCTCCCGGGTCGACCTGGCGGGCCGACACCGCAAGACCGTGCTTAAGTCCAACGGCTACATGGACCAGCTCTCTGGCCTGACTGTGTTCGAGGTACCAACCTAATATTCGATGAAAAATTGTTCAGTGTTTGCATTTAAACTACAATCCAGCTTAGTCTCTCTCTCTGTCCGTGTCTGGCTGTCTGTGTCTCGCTGTCTTTCTGTGTCTATTTCTCTCTCTCTCTCTCTGTCTGTCAACCCCCCCAGGGGCAGGTGTACTGGTCGGACGGAGGGAGTCACTCCATCTGCAACGGTGACAAACACAACGGCAGCACCTTCAGAGTACTGCTGCAGACCCCCACCCCACCGGGGGGGCTGGTCCTCCTCCACCCCTTCCTCCAACCCACTGGTAAAACACACACACACACACACTCAAAGCATGTTGACTTCCACACTGTGTGGTTAATTCAAATAAATGTTAAGTAAATGTTACATGTAAATGTTAAATAAAGGTTAATTCAAAAAGGGTACATGGAAGGTGTTGCGGAGGCGCATGTAAAGAGCCGTGTTCTTTTGTTTAGGCAAAGCAACCTGACAACATAAAGGTGCTACTGTGAGAGTGTGTGTGTCTGGTTTAAGCAGCCTCACCTGGCCCGAGTCAGACTCATTAGACTTGGGGGCTGGGTGAGGCTGCACACCTGTGGACCAATGAGTAATCAGGCCCACAGGTTTAAACCAGCCACCTCTACACACACTCAAGGCTGAGCCCTGTCTTGACAGCATGTCCCATCTGCTCATTCATTCTACCATTCATTGTGCATCCTAACAATAAACCGGCTTTCAACATCGCCCTGTGTCCTGTCGTCGTGGGGAGGCCCTGCAGCCGCCATTTTGTGTTCATTTGGTGGCATGTGGCAAGGAATATGTCACAGCTACATAATAGGTTTTTTTACTTTGTTTACTCAGAAATGGCGGTTCCTCAAAGCCCAACTGTGCAGGTGTTGCCTGATGCAACGTTCGCAGGGATCCTCTCACTCATCGGTAAATATCAGCCTCTCTGGTCTGGGCTTTTGGTTTTGATGTTGATATAAATATATAAATATATATAAATAGATATATATATTTGACTTCAACAGTTGTTTCAAGTTGTATGTGTGTGTGCACGTGCATTTAAACAAACTTGGTGGGGAAAAAGTGTTGCAATATACAAAAAAGGAGTAAAACAGGGAATAATTGTTAAGCCAGCTAAGTCACAACTCTTCTCTGTTCTGGCGTTGCAGTGGTGGAATGAGCTCAGCAGTCGCTTACTAGCTTCCGCAAGAGACACACTTCAAGACACACTTATTCACCTTGACCCTGCATAGCCTCCCTCTACAAAAATCACAAAATCACTTAAATAGCACTTACTCATTGTTGTTCGTCTTGGCACGTAATTCATTTTTACTTGGCATCGTATGTTGTTCGTCTTCGCACTTAAACACTTGGCAAAACTTGTTCTATTGAGATCTCTAAAAACTTGTTCTATGGATGTCCTTACTGTACCGACAGGGATGTTGTTCTTGCTCTTTCTTCTGCCAAATGTATTATAAATCGCTTTGGATAAAAGCGTATGCTAAATGTAAATGTACAAACGTACCGTAATTTCCGGACTATTAAGCGCACCTGAATATAAGCCGCACCCGCAAAATAAAAAAATAAAAAAATATTTGTACACATATAGGCCGCACTTGTGTATAAGCCGCAGGTGTCCACGTTGTAACATGAGATATTTACATACCTGCCAACACTCCCGATTTACGTAGGCACGCTGTAGGCATGGCGACAATAACAATACATCTTCCGGTGGGACTTTTTCAAAATAAAATCGATTCTACACAAGTCTAAAGGGCCGATCACACCGAGACGCGTCGCTACAGGCGCGGCCGCATGAAAAACGGCAAAAACCGTGTGGCGCGCCTGTGGAGCTGCGTGCGCTACCGGGTGATCAGCGATTAACGGGGAAAAGATGGACTCGAGCAAACGTCGAGCCCTTGCCGTTGCTTTATTATTAGATGAGGAGGAAAAACAACAAAATAAAAAGCGGAGAGTTTGGGTTCACGATATTTTTAAAAAAAAAGCAGTATGGGGAATACAATCTCTTCCATGAGCTCTGCCTGGATGACTGCGCTTCCAGCAGTACTTCTGGCTGAGCAGGGCTCAGTTTGAGCTCTGAGTTCCATTGCTATTCGTTTGCGCGCCTGAAAAACGCGACGCGCGGCTCAGGAGAGGAGCGCGAGTCAGGCGCCAAACAATGGTTTTGCTGGCGACGCGTTTCTAGCGACATGTGTCGGTGTGATCGGCACACAGTACAACACAGAAGCCATTAAAGAAGGTTAATTTTGAAAGTCATATTTTTCTTTGTTTTTGCACTTAATTCTCCCTTT
>OMKN01081599.1:2384-18879 GCA_900302345.1 Melanonus zugmayeri
TTATTATAACGAAGTACATGTATATACACAATCATAATGAAGTACATGTATACACAATCATAATGAAGTACATGTAGGCCTATATACAACCATAATGAAGTACATGTATATACACAATCATAATGAAGTACATGTATATACAATCATAATGAAGTACATGTATATACACAATCATAATGAAGTACAAAATAGGCCTAAAATTGTTCCATATACTTCTATATCCTCATTGACTGGTGCTCAAATTGAGCAAGTTCAATATTACAAATATCTAGGTATCTGGCTGGATCACAATTTGTCTTTTAAAACCCATGTGGCCAACCTGTCCAAAAAAATGAAACCTAAAATCTGTACAGAAATAGATCGTGTTTTTCACTGAATAACAGAAAGAGGATTGTGCAGGCAACGATCCTACCAATGCTTGACTATGGGGATATTCTGTATGGACACACCTCAAACAGTACTTTAAGGCCCTTAGATGCAATTTATCATAGCATGTTGCGCTTTATCACAGATGGTTTCCGAACACATCATTGTACACTATTTGATTCAGCAGGGTGGTATTCTCTTAATTATAGAAGGAAACAACATAGCATTTTATTTATTTATTATTATTATTAATTGCTAAACTTCCTCTGTACCTGACCAGGCTTTTGTCCATTAAAAACTTGAGTCACTATACCAGATCTCAAGATTGGATCACATTAGAGGCACCCAAAACCAGAACAAACCTGGGTAATACCGCTTTTAGCACATATGCGCCCTATATATGGAATAATGTCAGGATACACTGAAGCTGGATTGCTTTGTCTCCATTGAATCCTTCAAAAATGTTCTGTTGAACACGATAATGGAAGAGGCCAAATTTACTTCCTCTAATGGGGTCATGGTAGAAGCCTTCACATGGCGGCCCTGTTTCCAACTGATTCAACACTACCTACACAAACTGTGATTACGGATTATGGATATACCAGATTCTGGAGCTGCCTGGACACCACAACAGACGTCAGTGCCAAAAACATGGGTCTTCTCCAAGACCCATGTTTCTGCATTGACAATCCTGACAATCCTATCTGTCAACATGGAAGGGATCTCATCAGCAAAGCAAGATCTTATCGCTGACATATGCAGGGATGCTCAGTGTGACATCCTATGCAGCCAAGAGACCCATAGGGGGACAGACAATAATCACCTCAAAATTCTTGGAATGAACATGGCAATTGAGCAGCCACACCGTCAATATGGAAGTGCTATTTTTGTTAAAGACCCTGGACATCCAAATCCACAAAAACCTTCTAACTATTGGCGCTTCTCCACTACCGTGCCGTACCGGAATCCGTGCTCCCGCTTTGTTTTGCTTTCTCCACTGCCAACTGACCCGTGCTGGGCCACAGTACCCGTGCCGATTTTAGCTACTGGGGTAGGTACCAAGGGTACTATCCGTGCTGCTATACAAATTTGCAGACCGTTGATTGGTCAATGGAAATCGTCACAAATACGTCATCCCATGAGAGAGAGGGTTGGGCTGTTTTCGAAACCTCCGGCTGCAAACTGTTGTAATTTTCCAAATAACGCCTGTTTGGAAATTTGCTCCGACGTTTTCGGACATGTGAGGAGCTGCTGAGAGAGCAGCGGTCATCTCAGCCGCTAGCAGCCTGACTCGTGAGCTGATCGGCCGGTCAACGTCTGTCGTCATCCCGGGGAGAACATGATCCAATGAACTGATCTGCAGCTCTTGGCTGATTTACTGCTGGCTCTAATGTCTCTGCAACATTTAGTATTAGACATTAGTTTCAATCCATGTCTGAAATATTGGCATTTACGGTTTTTACTCTTTCCTGATTTTTGGGTTTGAATTGGGCGGGATTATGCTCGAGATGTGTCATAAATTCCGCAAACCAATCTGAGCCGCTGGGCGTTTCCCTCGTCGCTCGCCACTACTAGGGAAATCCTGGTTAGTTTATTTTCCTCCGCTTAATGGTGAGTTACAAAATGCTTTGCTATCTGGATGAGCCGAGCTGCCTCAGGGCGCGTCTCGTGGGAATCATAAGCTCAAGATAACATGGTCTGGCATAGACCTACAACACACAGCAAACCCAGTCTACCTAGGGGTAACTTTGGACAGGAGTCTAACATACAAGACCCATGTAGAAAAGACCAAGGCAAAAGTAAGCACACGCAACAATGTCCTTAGCAAGATCACCAGCATGAGATGGGGAGCGTGGCCAAACACCATAGGTGTACTGTATAACTGGCTGCCTGAAACCTACAAATACCGGCAGTCTCTACCTACTCACTGGCATTGCCCCCCCAGCCCCCCCAAGTGCGGAGAACAGTGGCAAGCAGACTCAAAAGGCAAAAACAAATCACAGATGAAAGACACCCTCTCCATGGCCACACACCTCCACCAAGTTGCCTGAAATCTAGTTAAAGCTTCCTGACAAGTGTAGAACCACTGAACACCTTACCAGCAGAAGAACGCCTCAACATCTGGAAGGCAAGAACTACAGGAAGCCCACTCCGGGTGGGCTTCCTGTAGTTCTTGCCTTCCTGCAGACTGTACCTGCAGAACATCTCCCCTCAGGCCCCAAAGACAACTGGGTAGACTGGAAAGCCCTCAATCGTCTGTGTGTCAGAGTGGGAAGATGTAAGACAAACCTTTACAAATGGGGATATCCCACCAGCTCAACCATGTGTGACTGCAAAACAGAGCCGCAGACCATGGACCACCTCATAAGATGCCCACTGCTGACAGCGACCTGCACCAGAGAAGACCAGGCCTTGTACACTCTACCAACCCAGCTCTGTGTAAAGAAGTGGGCAAGCACAGTTTGACATAGGATACGAAACAAGAAGTTCCTCTAACAGCCTTTAGGTGATTCACTGTAGAGACTAGCATGTAGTTTAGGCCTACATGCTAGTGTGAACCACTTAAACAGCCTTTAGGTGGTTCACAGTAGGTGGTGGCAGAATGATCCACCAACATTCTAAGTCAACGGGAAGAAATGTGATTTAATTCTCGTAATGCAAAGCAAATATTTTTTTCTTTGTTTGGTTAGGATCTGAGCTCCTCGCCCTATCCCCTGTTCCCGCTGGAGGGATTATATATCCCTCCTGGCCTGGGAATGCCTCAGGATCCCCCAGGAGGAGCTGGAAAGCGTCGCTGGGGAGAAGGACGTCTGGAATAGCCTGCTCAGCCTACTGCCCCCGCGACCCGACTCCAGATAAGCGATGGACAATGGATGGATGGATGGATGGTTAGGATCTCAGTGGCTAGTTCATCTTCACATTTTACCAAGGTCTTGGTTGACAGTTATATTTCCTTATTCCATATTTCTAGTTATTAAGGATTGAATATTAATGAGTTTTGGCCAGACTGGTGCGAGGCGGCCATTCAAGTCCCGCCCTCAATGTGCCAAATATGGATTGTTTTTGCTGCTGGCAGCAAAAATCTCAAACAATGGTTACGCACCATAACCACTGAATCCACACCATCAAAGTGGTCATATGGCTGACCTCACAGATGCTACATCCATATTTATGGTTGAAACTGTAAGTTCCTGCTGACTGCTCCTCCTCTCCATTAAAACAACTCACTTCCATTCAATTAGCAAGCTTTGTACAAGGTTGAACTGATGTGTGACAAGAGCTGTCGAAAACCCACACTCACGCACTTCCAGCATGATTGATGACTTGGTTCAAACTGAATTAATGCGTTGGTGCACGTGGGATCATTTAAATTTAGCCACTGTACACAGTAAGCCGTGCTCATTTCTAGATGCAACCCTTGTATAAAATAGTCAACAAATCATTGTGACAGAGGGGGAGAAAACAAAGCCATTTCTCATCCCCTTCATTAGGCAGAAAGTCAATAACTGCACTTCACTCGGGACTGGCTCTTCATAGTATGTCAATGAATCCCTCTGTACATACCACACACTTCCATGCTGACAAACACAGCCCTGTGTGTGAGAGAGATAGAGTGAGAGAGGGTGAGTAGTTTGCTCTATGATCTTAATGGCCAGAAAATGTGCATGTCGTGTTGAAATCCATCTCTGATCTGCTTGTGTGTTATGAGCCTAGCAGAGCTCTCCGGGGTTCCAACCAAGCATGGTGAAGCAGCTTTTAATTTTCATGCACCACAGATCTGGAACAAACTTCCAGAACATGAGATCTCACATGTTCTGGAGGTTTGTTCAACACTTTATTCTGTTAAATCAGAACTCAACACATTTCTATTTGCCACAGCTTTTAATTAAAAATGTATGTGTTAAAACCACTGACAGGTGAAGTGAATAACATGGATTATCTCCTTACAATGGCATCTGTCAAGGGCTGGGATATATTAGGCAGTTCTTGAAGTTGATGTGTTGGAAGCAGGAAAAATTGACTTTGACAAGGGCCAAATTGTGATGGCTAGACGACAGGGTCAGAGCATCTCCAAAACGGCAGGTCTCGTGGGGTGTTCCCGGTATGCAGTGGTTAGTACCTACCAAAAGTGGTCCAAGGAAGGACAACCAGTGAACTGGCGTCAGGGTCATGGGTGCCCAAGGCTCATTGATGCACGTGGAGAGCGAAGGCTAGCCCGTCTTGGTCCAATCCCACAGAAGAGCTACTGTAGCACAAATTGCTGAAAAAGTTCATGCTGGCTATGATAGAAAGGTGCCAGAACACACAGTGCATCGCAGCATGCTGCACTGAGTGCAGCATGCAGAATGCTGAGTGCAGAATGCTGACCCCGCCGAAAGCGCCTACAATGGGCATGTGAGCGTCAGAACTGGACCATGGAGCAATGGAAGAAGGTGGCCTGGTCTGATGAATCACATTTTCTTTTACATCATGTGGACGGGTGCGTGTGCGTCATTTACCTGGGGAAGCGATGGCACCAGGATGGACTATGGGAAGAAGGCAAGCTGGCGGAGGCAGTGTGATGCTCTGGGCAATGTTCTGCTGGGAAACCTTGGGTCCTGGCATTCATGTGGATGTTACTTTGACACGTACAACCTACCTAAACATTGTTACAGACCAAGTACACCCCTTCATGGCAATGGTATTCCCTGATGGCAGTGGCTTCTTTCAGCAGGATAATATGCGCCCAGCCACACTGCAAAAAATGTTCAGGAATGGTTTGAGGAACATGACAAAGGGTTCAAGGTGTTGATTTGGCCTCCAAATTCCCCAGATCTCAATCTAATCAAGCATCTGTGGGATGTGCTGGAACAGCAAGTCCAATCCATGGAGGCCCCACCTCACAACTTACAGGACTTAAAGGATCTGCTGCTAATGTATATTGCCAGATACCACAGCACACCTTCAGAGGTCTTGTGGAGTCCATGCCTCAACGGGTCAGATCTGTTCTGGCAGCACAAGGGGGACCTACACAATATTAGGCAGGTGGTTTTAATGTCATGGCTGATCAGTGTGTGTGTGTGTGTGTGTTTAATTAAAAAATTATGTATTTATTATATTTTTCTCCTTTTTTATTATCTTTTAATGATTGTCCTTTCAATGTTTTTACATGTGATTTCTTCCTTTGTAAAGTACTATGAATGGCCTGGTGTTTGAAGGGTGCTATAGAAATAAACGTCCACATCTATTCTCACAGAAAGCACAGCATTAGTAGCGATTTATTGCAGTTCAGTCAACAACATAAGCCTTTTTGTCAGGGCTCATAACAGTTTCACTCTTATGAGACTGGGGAAACAGTTTAGGTGAGGCTGCTGGTTCCCATCTAATGTACAGCGAAATGTTTAGATTTGCGCACTGTTTTACTTCTTAAAACATTGTGTTCAGTAACATTAAACCAGAAGAAGTAAACGGTCTCCTGTGTATGCTTGGTACAGTGCATGCACTCACATGGTCACTAGGTGTTGAGAAAGTATGACTTGGCAAATTAATGGATCAGGTTGGTGTCGTTATACCATAACGCACCACCAAAAGCATTTTCGGAAGTCAATGCACATACCAATGTTAAGCAGTCATTTGCATATAGATAGACTTGTAAGAAAAAAAAGTATTCTGATCATTTAATCTAGGATGTTGACAAGAAAATACTACGCTGACCTAATTCATATTCTTCTTTCACTGTAATAACGGTGTCTGTTGTAAGTGAAGGCCTTGCTGTCAGTGGCTGATGTGTCAGTTCCACTACTCACTACTCAGGGCAGATGTATTCATGGCAACTTTGCTTCAATCAAAGTGTCCGCTGGCAATTTACGATAATGGAATGCATCTGAAGAGTGTCATTAGAGAGTGTGTGTGTGTGTGTGTGTGTGTGCCATCGTAAATGTAGCAGACTAGTTTTGTTCTTGTGCGTGTGTTACCAGAGTCGAGGGGCTGCGCCGCAGCCTCCGGGCTGGCTGCCTGGTCCTGGATGTTACACATGCACTCATAGACCTGAGGGTCATCAAAGTCATCACACGTCATGGTGCTGACAAGAGACAAAGGGAGAGGAATGAGCACATTAGGATGGAAAGGGGATATTCTGTCAGAATTGTCAGGACAGGGAAATACTGTAGTGACATACCACCTTTGTGTGGCTTCTTTCTTTCTGTCCAAACTCTGATGCTAAAGCACCCTCTGGTGGCCATGTTTAATACTACCTCATAACTGGATCAAAAGATCCTACAACAACTTATTTAGATGAAAAGTGATGTTGTGGGTTACATAGTAGTGATATGGATTGATCCTGGTCCAAATCCCGACTTAAATGCACAAAGTTTATATGGACTCCAGTTGTGCTCTATGGGTTAAACGTTAATTGTTTCTGGCAGTTTTGAGTTAGCAGGTAACATGAATATAAAAGGTAAATATAGCCCAGCCCCTAAATGAAAAAAAAGTGTGTACCACGATAAGAATAACAAGGTTTGAAATCTCAAGGGGATTAGCAATAGGCCACTTTAAATGGCGGTGTGTTGTGAGGTCACAGGTGGAAGATGGAAGATGCCGGTGTTCACCAGAGGTCGCTGTGGTGGGATGCCTGAGCAGGGGGCGGGGGGGGCACAACGGCCCCCGGTAGGACCCATGGGGCCCCGGAGGCTGGGAGGGAGGTAGGGCTCATGTACTCGTTCTCCTCCCCCTCGAGAAGCACCATGTCGTCGCTCACCACCGCCGCTGCAGCCGTCGTAGCCGGGAATGACCTGCACCGCGTAGGGACAGGGAAAAGAATGACAGAAAAAACATTCATGTGTGTATCGCAATTCTTTGCTTCCGCTATACTGGGCCATGATTTATATTCAAGTCTGGCTGAAAGATCAGCGCAGACAGAAAACAAACAAGGACATTATTTGTCTTACAAAGTTTATAGTAAGGATTTATTTTTTAGCCAAGAAACAACACACTCCGTATGCGCAAATATCTGATGTTTTCCAGCTCATGTGCAGAGACATATGCAACATCCGACTGCTCCATGGGATTCCTGTTCAAGTTAAAGGAGAACCAAAGCCCCCGCTTTTAAAAAAAGCTTCCAGGTTTTTTCATTGTGGGGCTGCAGGGCTGCCGGCTCCTCTGTAAACGCCCCTTCAACTCACTCTCAATAAGTGGAGCACAGGTGTGTCGCATCAACACTTAATCAGCAAATGACCCCATAACCCTATCAGCCAATAAGAATGCAATGCAATAGCGTGTGTTTAACATAGAGAGGGAGTCATCTAATGCAAACCAATGTAATAGTGGTGTTGGGCTTTGGTTCTCCTTTAAGGGAATGTGCGACTGGCACGAGATTCCTGACTCAAATTAAGGAGAGAAAACCTTGAGGCGTTGTGGAAGATTTAATGAGTTCTTATGAATAAGCTGAGAATCATCATTCATCTGAACGAATGGGAAGAATAGTGTTATTTATTGAGGAAACTGACCAAGTTGCAGACATCTTCCCTTGACTAATAACGGCCACTAGAAGGTCATAGATGGACCAGATGTTGAGGTGAGAGCTTCTTGGAGCCACTGAGCATACCGTGCAGCCTGGCAGTAGATGGCGTTGGTGGCGGCGGGGGTCTTGGCTCCCTCTGCCCCGGCTCCGTTGGTCTGTGGAGGTGCTGCCTTGGCAACGGGCCGAGGGACCATGTAGTTGGCCGCCCAGCTGGGCTGGTCCGGAGTGGAGGGCAGGGGCCTCCTCTGGAGCCGGACGTCTTGCGAGGTGGGGAGCGGGGAGGGGCGCTCGGGCGGTGGAGGAGGGGGGAGCTCACGCAGGGCCGGGGGCAGAGGGAGGGGCTTGTCTCTGTGAGGAGCCATGACCTAGGTGGTGGTGGGGGCAGTGGAGATTGTTAATAGCAGTAGAACAGCTTCCTAAATCAGTGATTCCAAAGCGGTGGGTGGTGCCCCCTTAGTGGGCTGCGGAGGTACTGCAGATGGGCCGCCAAATTATTCACAAAAATGTTATTTAACTTTTTTTTTGTAAACGTTTATTTTTTTGTTTGTTATAACAACAATGTTCTGATAAAATGCATAATTACTATAATATTTATAGGTACATATGATATCCAAGTACAGGTTCTTTTTTACTTGCCTTGGCGGTGGCCCCCAGGCCAACGGCCCCCACAGACGTGGAGGACCTCTGCTGGAGAAGATCTAGTCGGGGGGGCACAGGGGGGAGTGGAGACACAGGAGAGGATGGACGCTCTACCTGTACACATATACACACACACACACACACACACACACACATCACCTTTTATTTATGTTCACATAGGACAAGCGATAATGTGTCTATTAGTGTCTAGCGGTGGATGGATGATGGGTAGTGCGGTGTAGGTGAGGAGCTGGCTCTAGTACCTTGGTGCACGCCAGCCTGCTCATGACCAGGTGTTGGTCCTCCAGTCGGTCGTCCTCGTCCTCTTCGTTGCCATTGGCCTCAGCTCTGCAGGGCCCCTGGAAGCCAGCGAAGGAGGCCCCGGTGACCTTGGGCCGGAAGGGGTCCACCACGATGGGCTCAGTCCCCTTGATCTCACAGCGGCAGAACGGGCAGCCCTGCCCTTCAGACTCCTGGTGAAAGCACGGTTATAAGCGGCAGCATACTTGAGGAGGAATGATGTGATAAACAGAACTTTTAACGGAACGTTTACAGGTAAGGCTGCATGGTTGTAGGAACGTTTACAGGTAAGCCTGCATGGATGTAGCACTGTTTACAGGTAAGCCTGCATGGATGTAGCACTGTTTACAGGTAAGCCTGCATGGTTGTAGGAACGTTTACAGGTAAGCCTGCATGTGGTTGTAGGAATGTTTACAGGTAAGCCTGCATGGTTGTAGGAACATTTACAGGTAAGACTGCGTGGTTGTAGGAACGTTTACAGGTAAGCCTGTGTGGTTGTAGGAACGTTTACAGGTAAGGCTGCATGTGGTTGTAGGAACGTTTACAGGTAAGCGTGTCTGACCTGCCAGGCGGTGAGACAGGAGGTGCACATGAGGTGGCTGCAGGGCTCAATCTTCACATCTTTGTCGTTCTCTGCGCAGATCTTACACAGTTGGAAGGTGGAGCCCATCTCACAGTAGAGCTCATATTGCTCCTGTAAAAGGGAACGAGGAGGCAAAGGAGAGAGAACACACACGTCATGTCAACACATGCATAGAATGACTACAGCACTTGACAAAGAAAACTGTACAGAAGAAAAATCATTGAATACATTCATAGTATCATTATTCCACATGTGAAATAACAAAGTAAGGGAGATCCTGCAGATGAGGTCCACCATTAGAAGACCGGCTGAACACGTAGTCCCCATGTTGAGTGAACAGGGCTTCAGTTGCTCTGGGCTAACACTGGCAAAGGCTTTGCTCCAATTAGCATCGCAAATACAGCACATTAGTGGACAAATGGCTAAACCCAACTAATGAATGTAAAAGAAAGACTTGGAAAGTGTGTGTGTGTGTCTGACCTGGGTGACTTTGATGTGGTCCTGTGGGGAGGGCTCACATAGTCCAGTGAGGTCTGGGTTCTGAGCTCGGCCGTCTGGGAACAAATAGCTGGAAGTAACACACACACACACACACACACACACACACACACACTTCAGTCAAAATACACTGCCTTCAGTAGAACAGTAAAGGCCCTGGTTGTGTACAATGAAAAAACTTGAGCCTCAAGTTGCTTCCATGTTTTATATGAAATATTGATGATTTACAGAGATCAAAAATAAAGTGATAGCACAGCATATCTTATATCCATCTTATATCTTATTTACACCAACTCTTCTAATTTATCCCCCTTGCTAACGATAAACTCAAATGGCCTCCTCAGCATTTTGATTTTAAGAGCATCTACAATTTCCCACATCCATCTATAAACTCATTTATACAATCTCAAAATACAGAAATATAACTGGGCTCGGTGGTGTTCACTCACAAGCCCTCCCTGTAGCCATCGATGAGGGCCTGGAAGAGGGGCTTGTTGTGGGGGATGGTCTGAAGGATGTTCCCGTCCGCCGTCACGTAGCCGATGGCCCATTGGCCCAGACGTGTGCAGCTCAGTCTGAAGATGTAGCTGAAATGCACACGGCAGCGCTTGTGTTGTCATTCAGAGGAAAGGGGGGTGGGGGGGTAAGTTCTTCTAATGCAGTCTACACAGCAATGATATCCCTAACGCCGTCACAGATTCAAAGCCTGTGTTTGGCGCTAATCCCTGTTGGTACGTCCACTTCTATCATCACTTTTAAAACCAACTTGGTTTTTGGTGCCATCACAAAATAATCACATGATGAGTTGGAGACAAAACATTTGAGCAGTGATCACAGTTCTACGTACAGCACGTCTGTATGATCACGAGCCATGACGCGTCACAACACGCAGACACAGACGCATGGGGTTGGCGGTGCGCAGGCCCACCCAGATTGACGGCTTGCCCACCTTCTCAGATTCATGAAAACCTCTCTTATGTGACGTTTACGCTACATTGCATTACTGTGTGGTCACACTAAAAGATGTGTGAGCAGCAAAAGCGGCCGGCAGCCGTTCGGTTTCAATGAGAGCTGGTGACGAGGAGCGGCGCGATGTCCATGTCCAGAACTTTATGCAAATTAGCGGCATCGGCGCTGAAGCTGCAAACCAATAGCAGAGCTGGATTGTGTTTTCGCCAGTGCTAGTTTCTAGCGAACATTGTTGAGGTCTCCGGTTTCCCGGAGCTATAATCGGTCTTTTTGTTGACCGCAGCGCAAACATAGATGCAAACACAACCGTGATCTTCATTTCAGTTTGTTGTATTGTGTACTGACAGCAAAGAACCAGGTTCCTTGTGTGTGGTAACATACAGGCACATAATGTGATTCTGATTCGATCATTAGATTAGATTCAACTTTGATTCCAATTATGTTAATTGTTTGAAAATATGATTTTCTTACTAAATCATAAACGGGAAACGTGGAAAATAGTTTATTTGATCATGCTTTACGCTCGTAACGAGGGTTATGCAGTGTTGGATGGTTATTATCGTGTCCTTTCCACTTGTATGTATAGATAGTCATTCATCTGACTGGCTCATTGATATGCCTGTGATATTCTGACATGAGGAGGCTGCTAGACATAGACATGTTTCCAGGCCCAGTCATTAGCCATGTTCTGTATCCACCACTGACTACACCACGTGGATCTTAGCAGAACTGCTTGCATTTACACTTCCACATCACGTTAACATGTACAGGACACAAGGGGACAATATAGTGTTTACCCCAAATGCACATGAACCAACGAGGAAATCTAGAAACCGAATCACGAGACAAAGTCTGCTCCATTGAAAATATGTTGGAAAAGCAATTAATCCACGTGAAAAAGATGTTGAAAAATGTTGAGTTCTTACCTGCCCGGTTTGTGGATGAAGCGATGCAGTCTCGCCTTGACTTCATCGTATGTAAGAAAGGCCATGTAGCCGGAGTGTGTAACAGCTAGACTGTTCCAGTTCCTTAATAGAGATGCCCATGGCTGTGACACACACACACACACACACACACACACACACATCTGTTCTATGGTGCACAATGCCAAGTACAGGGTAACTCTAACTGTTTAACAAGTGAGAATAAAGGAAGGCAGTAAAGTATATACTAGATTACTTTGTATATGCTAGATGACTTTTGTGAGTTTGCGGAAATCTAAAGTAAAAATGACAAATACTGTGGATAAAAGATCATGACCAAGGATGGCCAACACAGGGCTCCCAGCATTTTACATTTGTCTTCTGTAAAACAGATTAAAACAAGTAAGTCTGATCTTAAACCTTAAACATTGATTTTTTATCAATGCATCCGATGCGTTAGACACCGACTCATTTATTTGACATGGCATCACGGTTGATTTAAACCTTTAGATGGCAGCACGCTCACAAGAGAACTAATGTGGAGTAACTTCTAGGAGGGAAATACCTGATTATATTGAAAATATAATACATAAATATGTAGGCTCATTTTATTGAACCATCTGGCAAGTTCAACACTAAATAACCTCTAATCATGCTAATCTTCCACAATTCCAACGCAACTGTCTAGTCTAGACATCTAGTCTAGACGTCTAGTCTAGTTTAGACATCTAGTTGTCTAGACTAGACGGCTGCGTTGGAATTGTGGAAGATTAGCCTGAAATAATAAATGGAGACGGTCTACACTAAATGTTTAAACGTTTAGTCTCCAAGGGCTCTACGTACACAGCCCATTTTGCATATGAGACTAAAATTTGAGCTGTGCTAATGTGAAAAAACTTGCACAAATGCAAGTTAAAATTAGTTGTTTTTATTTTTTATTATTTGTTATTTATTTATTATTATTTCATAATTTCGTATTTTTTTTACTATTATTTGTGTGATGTGACGTTTCAGTGGTGAGCAAAAAGCAGATGCCTTCATGGGGAGGTTCTAAAACATTCTAAAACAAGGCTTAATGTACCTAACGAAACAGCTAGACCCCCCAAATGATGCATGAGGAAGTTGACCATGAGTACTAACAATGTACAAAAGCAGGATAAATAGAGCTTAACCAGCATAAAATGCATTTCTCTTTAAATACATTTCTTGTGCTTTTGCACATTGTTAGTACTCATGGTAAACTTCCTCTGTGCATAATTTGGGGGTTCTAGCTATTTGGTACATTAAGCCTTGTTAAGCAGTCATTGCGCGTTTTAAACCTCCCCATTCATGAACACACACGCACGTCTTTGTGTGCAACTTTTTAGACTTAGGAGCACAGTGCACTACCGTCTAGCGCTTTCACCACCGGTCGCCTGTGAAGGGCTCTAACCACTGACCTGCCTGCATGTCCAACTTCCGCTACCACACGCTCTGGTGCCTCTCATTTAGCATGAACGGTAACCATGGGGCTGAAATTAACCACCCACGCAAATGTGGACTAAATGTTCTAAGCAAACAATATGGGTTGCAGAAATAGAGAGCGAGAGAGGCAGAGAGAAGAGAGAGGGAGAGGGAGAGATACAGAGAGACAAAGAGAGTGAAAGGTCGAGGGAGATACGAGAGACGGAGACAAAGAGAGAGCGAGAGGATCGAGGGAGATAAAAGAGATAGAGACAAAGAGAGTGAGAGGTCGAGAGAGATAAGAGAGACGGAGACAGAGACAAAGAGACAGACAAAGAGTGAGAGAGGTCGAGGGAGAGAGAGAGAGAGAGAGAGAGAAGAGAGAGGGAGAGTTGTTGAGCCGTGTGTTGCTGTCTAAAAGTGGAGAGCCTACCTGGAAGAGCCTGGTAAAGATGTCAAACTCGAACACAGAGATGTAGTCGTTAAAGGTGAGGTCGATGGTGGACTTGAGGGCCATGGCTTCCAGCCCAGAGCTGATGGGGTGGAACTCATGCAGGGCCTGACGGAAGGTCCTCCAGGGAACGATGGTCCTGGAGGACAGGGACGGTGTGAATTACAACAAAATTGTAACTATTACTGACAATATCAGGCATAACAATATGCTGATGTTATGTTAAAAAGGTCTGCCAAGATATGTTTAAGCTTAAACCAGAACTCTGACTCAAGTAGCGCTTCCCTGGACTGTCGGGATGTTGGGTTTCAGAACAGCTGATTTCACTCAACCTTGGACAGGTTGAACCTGAAAAATGTGTGTTCATGACACGCTTCAAAAGCCCTCATCTATCCACCCTGAACATGTGATGGATCAGGGAATGCCCAAGCCGTCGTCGCTATTTCAGTGCTTTTATTGGTTGAAGCCGGTTCATTTGCACTATGTCACCATGGAAAGCCTCTGCAAGACTAGTTGAAGCCATCTAGCGTTCACCACACAGGTTTTTCTTTTTTACTTGATAAAAATAACAAAACGTGTATTCTAATATATTAATCTATTTTTGAAGAAAGGTGAAGCACTCGTTTACTACATAGCTTACTGTAGTGAAATACTTTGAACACAATTCGCAATACAAAACAATGTTAATAATAATAATAATATTTGTTTTATATAGCGCCTTTCAGGGGACCCAAGGTCGCTTTACAGTTGTAAGACTAAAAAAACCTAAATAAAGAAAGACTTTAAAGAGCTAAATGACTAGAGGCCAAAAGCCTTGGCGAACAAGTGCATTTTAAGGGCTGATTTAAATGTGACCAGGGTGAGGGCGTTGGAGAGAGTTCCAGAGGGTGGGGGCTACCACACTGAAGGCTCGATCCCCAAAAGTATGCAGGCTGGAGCGGGGGATGGAGAGCAGACCTCTGTACGAGGACTGGAGACTCCGGGATGGGGTGTGTTGGTGGAGGTGGTCGGATAGGTATTGGGGGCGCAGGCATGGAGGGATTTGTAGGTGAGCAGAAGGAGTTTAAAAGTAATCCGGGACTTTACCGGAAGCCAGTGGAGGTGGATGAGGGTGGGGGTGATGTGCTGCCAGGGCTTGGTATACTGGTATACTGGAGCCTGTCCAGGGTTCTGCCAGGTACCCCGAACAGGACTCCATTGCAATAGTCCAGGCGGGAGGTGACTAAGGCATGGATGAGGGTCTCGGCAACAAAGTCAGTGAGTGATGGTCGGAGTCGTGCAATGTTTCGGAGATGGAAGAAGGCGGATTTGGTGACGGACTTGATGTGGGACTCGAAGGAGAGGGTGGAATTGAGGATGACGCCCAGGTTGCGGACTTCGGGAGATGGGGAGATGGAGGAGCTGTCAACCTGGAGGAGAAATTCTGAGAAACCTTCTGGAGCAGTGGCCGATGTGCCACAACCATGAGCTCTGTCTTTTTGCTGTTTGAGTAGTTTAGATGACATCCAGAGTTTTATTTTGAGAAGGCAGCTGGGTGGAGGGTGTGGTGCTGAGATATAGTTGGGTGTCGTCAGCGTAGCAGTGGAAGTTGAGACCGTGGCGGTGGATGATCTGGCCAAGGGGGAGCATGTAGATGGTGAAGAGGAGGGGGCTGAGCACAGAGCCTTGGGGCACGCCTTGGTTGACAGGGGCCGGAGGGGAGCTAGAGCCATTGATGGAGATTAATTGTTTCCTGTTGGATAGGTAGGACTCAAACCAGGATAGAACTGTACCGGTGAGGCCTAGCTGGTTGGCTACGCGGTTGAGGAGGATGGGGTGGGAGACTGTGTCGAATGCGGCTGATGAGGATGAAGATGCTGATGCGGCCGGAGTCAGCAGCGATAAGTAGATTGTTGAGGATCTTGATGAGGGTGGTCTCGGTGCTGTGGTGGGGTCTGAAGCCAGATTGAAATGGTTCGTAGAGCTCATGGTTGGACATATGGATTTGGGCGGCCACTGTTCTTACCAGGATCTTGCTGATGAAGGGAAGGTTGGAGATCGGCCGGTAGTTGTTTAGGTCATCAGGGTCCAGACTAGGCTTTTTAAGGATAGGGGTAACTGAGGCGGTTTTGAAACAGGTGGGGACAGTGCCGGATTCCAGTGAGGAGTTGATGATGTCAGTCATGCAGGAGCAGAGGGAAGGTAGGCAGCACTTGACCAGACCTGTGGGCATGGGGTCCAGCGGGCAGGTGGAGGCCCTGGCCATGGAGACCAACTTAGCGACCTGCAGAGGGTCCACTGGGGTGAAGGAGGAGAGGCCGCATTGGGGGAGGCGTGTCGCCGAGGGAGCAACACTGCGTGGCTGGGGTGGAGGGGGAGGAGCCGGTGGAGGGGGAGGAGCCAGTGCCAGGAGCTGCTGGTGGATGGAGTCGACCTTAGCCTGGAAGAAGTCAAGAAACTTGGAGCAGAGATCGGGGGCATCAAGGGGGCGGAGAAAGCGGTTGATGGTGGAAAATAGCGCTCTGGGGTTGTTCTGATGGGAGCCGATGAGGGTGGAGTGGTATTCGGTCTTGGTCCGGGAGAGAGCATCCTTGTAGGACCTCACATGGTCTTTATAGGCCAGATGGTGGACTGTGAGGCCATCCATCCATCCATCCATCTTCTCCCGCTTATTCCGAGGGGTCGGGTCGCAGGGGCAGCAGCTTCAGCAGGGTATCCCAGACTTCCCTCTCCCCAGCCACTTGGTCCAGCTCCTCCGGGGGGATCCCAAGGCGTTCCCAGGCCAGCCGAGAGACATAGTCTCTCCAGCGTGTCCTGGGTCTTCCCCGGGGCCTACTCCCGGTGGG
>OMKN01081609.1:3739-27006 GCA_900302345.1 Melanonus zugmayeri
ACGCCAAGCCACGCCCCCTTCACTCCACAAACTGAGAGCGAGGGCTGGACTGGGACAAAAACATTGACCCTGTCATTTTTGGCCCAGACAGCCCATTACAATCGGTCGGACACCACCCACCAGTACACCATCCTTGTGGTCCCCCTTAAAGGAATACTTCGGGATTTTTCCCCCATTTTCCCATCATTTGTGGTTTAATTGACTAATACGGACAACAATTGTTGACATTGGTCCAGTATTGAGCACGCAGCCGCAAAACTTCTCCATTCTAACCCATCGGGCAATAGCGCCCGTCAATGTACGTAAAAGTGCTTGTTTTTGCCACTGACAGGCTCAGATTGTTATACATGTTTGACAACTGTGAGAGTGTGGGTGGCTGGTTTAAGCAGCCTCACCTGGCCGAGTCAGACTCGTTAGACTCGGGGGCTGGGTGAGGCTGCACACCTGTGGGCCAATCTGTAATCAGGCCCACAGGCTTAAACCAGCCACCCTTACAGACACTCGAGGCTGAGCCCTGTCCGGACATTATACCATCTGCTCATTCATTTCAACCCTCATCTGTACAATAAACCGGTTCCAACATCGCCCTGAGTCCTGTCGTCGGGGAGAGGCCCCTGTAGCCACCATTTTGGAGCTAAGATGGTGGCTGTGACAAGGGAATACGTCACAATTGTTTTTCCTAAAAATGTGGTTATTAGGGTTTTTAGATATTACATTGTATGTGTATGTATAGTGTATGAATTATACTGTTTGTGTTTATTTGTAAGTATGTGTTGCATGTATGCATTTTATATATTTGTGTTGTTTGTGTATGTCTCTTGTATTTTCAGCTTTTTTGTAAATGTATACAGGGCTCTCTCTTGTAAAAGAGTTTTCTAATCTCAATGAGACTTCCTTTAAATAAAAGGTAAAATAAAAAAATGGGAAAGTACCCCTTAAGTATTGGGCATGTTCCGTGTATGGGAGCCGGGCCCAGGGTTCTCCACCAGTGCTGTGGTGGTGGTCTCTGTCCTGTGGGTTGAGAGCTGCCCACTGGACCACCATGGCTAGGGGCGCAGAGCTGTTGCTGAACAGGCTCCAGAGGAGAGACACACAGGTACTGTTGATCACCTCCACGTGGAGTGTCTCCACACAGTGGCCTGCAGTAGACAAGAGGAGAAACGACAGGATGGACTCAATGCAATAGTATTAACGCTAACACTAATTGCTTACCTTGCGAGGCAGCTGGATTTGCAAAATCTCGATCACGCGAGAATCCATCTTGCCAGGCTTCAAGTTATGCGCTTGTGGCCGAACCAATCAGGGTCCTATGAGGAACTACTGGCAGCTACGTGCGGGATTTAGGTGTGATGACAGCGAGAAGCAACTGTTCGTTCAAAAACAACAATGACGGCTCCTAAAGAGGTTAGCATAGATGATGCTATAGCATCACTTATATCTGAACTGGAGAGTATTTCTTTATTGAAAGAAGAGCAAAGAACGGCATTGAAGGCTTTTCAAAATATGTTTTTACTCTACTACGTCATATGGTTTGTTCGATCTGATTGGTTGAAGTTAGCCCATGATAGACAGATGGTTCATCCAATCACCTGCCAAGTATTTTTTGAAAGTGCCTACACCTTTCCAAATTACCATAAGAGCCCTAGTCTGGCTTCTGGCTAAAGTGCACGATACACATGTCTCTCAGATAGGTACAAACTATTGTGCATTATGTGCTTAAGCACATAATGAATGAATGAATGATAAAAAATGGCCCAAACAAGATTGGAAATATGTAAACAGGGAAAAAAGTTGCTAATGCAGTGAGAGATGTTCTTTTGAAAGAGTGCGGGGGAAGTATATAACACTAATGGTGCTGTTATTTAACTGAAATGTAAAACTACTGGCATGGAATATCTGTCCTTTTTACAGATTTACGCTGTTTTTCTGACAATAAGACAAAAATACCATAATAACAATATTTGTTATGAAATTAAAGTATAGATATAAAAGCTTCCTCATGGAATACATACATAAAGGAGTGTTTTTATTCACTTGTACATAGGGGCAACAAGCAAGATTTTAACATGCTCTTTGATATCGCAGTGCGATAACGTCCACTCCTGAGGCTTATACCACAGCATTGTTAAATACTTGATCCTGATTGGTCAATAAAGTTCCAAGCATGTGCATTATTTTTCAATAACGGGACACCTCTGCCTTTTAACAGTTCCGAATCAATGCGCTACAAATCCAACATTAACAACAACGGTCAAATACAACTAATCGACTAGATGTTTCCTTGACAAGGCAAAAACAATATGCTCAAAGCACCACGGAAGAATATTTTAATTCCAGCTGATAAATTCAAGTTGATAAAAAATTATATAGATGAAAGTAACTAATATCCAGTGTTGGGCAAGCTACTTGGAAAGTGTAGTGAGATAAGCTACCAGTTACTCTACATTAAATGAAGCTCCACTACAAAGCTACGCCCCAGAGAGATGTAGCAAGCTAAGCTACAGCAACATAGCAACTACATCAAAGCTATTTAATTATTTTTGTTTAAATTGAACCAACTTCATTCTAAGTCAATGCAATGTCAGTGATCAATAAAACTGTCAGTCAAGCAGATAGGCAGGCAAAGATTTTTCAGTTCAATTGTTTATTAAACAATAAGCTGTGCTCTCTGCTCTCACTGCTCCAAAACCAATTTGGCAACAAAACCAAAAATCATGTGCTCCACATAATAACAGAAAGCAGGTGCAGAGAGTGTGTGTTTGTTCATCTATGTGTGTGTGTGTGTGTGACACTCGGGATCAATTCCTCTCCGTCTTCACCCTCCCATCTTTCCATCAAGTAAACTCACGCTTGCATGTCTGTATTCCCCTGCAGCAGACATGTGGCAGGATTGGTACGTGATGTCACCGTCATACAAGTGCTTCTGTCGGCTACACACACAGAGTGTGTGGCGGTGAAGTCACTGAAAAGCTATTTGATTCAGAAAACAGCGACGCTACCACCATGCTACTGAGAAATCTAGGTAAACTAGTAACACCGCTACTTGTAGTGATGCTACTGCCCAACACTGCTAATATCTAATCATTGTTAGTAACTGTGGCATAAGCAGAATTAACCACTCCGGGGTGTCCCGTTATTGGAAAGTAATGTACTTCGGACTACATTATCATGTACATTAACGTACAATTATGTATGTTATGACAGGACACCCCGCCGTGGTTTATCCCTTCCTTAACTTACGTTTGAATTGTCTCTCCAGAGTCATTTTGATGTTGCTGGTGGAGCTGCCCAGGCTGTTGTAGGCCTCCACAGTGACAGTGTGGACCTCCTGGTTCCACTCAAAGCTGTAGGAGGAGACCATGTCTATCTTCTCACTGACAATGCTGCCCCAAGAGGTCTGGTGCTGAACTACAAATCCATCCACACAATAGGATTGTTCCTCCATTGGGAGATGCTGTAAAGAGGGCGAGATGGAGATAGAGAAGGAGCATGAAAGACGTGTGAACAAACAATAATAAAATATAATCTTAGGTTTACATGACTTGAGTTGTTTGGCGGACTTCCTAGTGGGTATGTACCTTCAATAGAAGAGTGACGTTGGTCATGTTTCTGTGTAGATCATCCTCAAGGACTCTCCAGAAATCAGGACCATTATCAGGTGCTAGGAGAGAAAAAACATACCATTATATTATTCAGTTGCATCCTACAGCAGGCACATGTAAGTAGGTAATGATGTCCCGTTATTGGAAAATAATGTACGACGGGGTGGTGATGCGTCCGAGGCGAAGCCAACAGCATTGTTGGTATCTGTGGTAAGTTATACCAGTTACTAACAATGATTAGATATTAGTTGCTTTCATCTATAACGTTATTGTTTTTTTATCGACTTTAATCAGCTGGAATAAAAATATTCTTCTGCGGTGCTTTGAGCATATTGTTTTGTATTGTCAAGGAAACAGCTGGTTGTATTTGACTGTTGTTGTTAATGTTGGATTTGGAACTGTTAAAAGGCAGGTGTCCCGTTATTAAAAAATAATGCACACCCTTGGAACATTATTGACCAATCAGGATCACTTATTCAACAACGCTGTGGCATAGACTGGCTAAGCCACGCCCACCTCATGCGTCACACCTGGACCTTAGAAACGGAAAAAGTTGTGTGGGAGTCCAAGGGGCTAAATTTTCCACATCAAGAAATATCTCATTTGTTTAAAAAATGTCATGGGTTGTATACATGTGTTCTGTACACAACCCATGACATTTTTAAAACAAATTACACATTTCTTGATGGGAAAATTAAAATTAGACAAACCCTGCTAGGATCATCTCATGGAGATTCAGATTGAAATCAAAACTGTTTTAGATTTTTTTGATTCCCATACAACTTTTTCAGTTTCTAAGGTTCAGACGTGATGAGGTGGGCGCCACTCTATGCACAGAGAGTTCCTGGGGGACTTTTCTCCCTACTAGTATTAATGCATTATATTAGTAACTAGTCATTCCCTTTCCTTTCTATTAATGTATCTGGATGCAAGATGGCGTAGTGCATTTAGTGTCCGCATTGCAGTGGGGAAAAATATGTTTTTGAAGTGTGAGTAGAGGTGGATTCTAAGTGACTGACGTGAAGGATGAACACTCTGTTAGCATGTTGAAAGGCAAGCTAGGTAACTAGGAGAGTGGGGTTAATGGTGGCTTACCTCTGCTGTTCTGGGGTACGGAGTAGACAGACTCTGTCCAGTCACTCCAGTAGCCAGTGCCCCTGGTGGACATGCAGCGCACCTGCACCACGTAGACGCGGCACATGTCTGCGACCGACACTTCCGCCCAGGAAGCCTGCGTCAGACTCTGAACCTGCAAGACATTATTTTCCCAGAAGTACAAATGTGAACTAAATTATGGTAGGGTAAAAAAATATAACTAACCATTTCACCTCACTATTATCCACTCCACCAAAACCAAACCCGAGCGAATAAGGGGACTAAATGGTTATTTTCCAATTTCCGGGACAATGATTTAATCGAAAAAAAGAAAGAAGCCTCATACCATAGCATGTCACATTTCAAAATAGCAGGTCATTTTAAATTAGGCTCTGCAAATAGAGTTCTGAGAATAATTTAGCAATGCTTGCTGGAAGAAGCATTCAGCCTCTGAGATCCTGCAGCTGTTTGTTTATTTGGGGTTTTTCTGAAATGTTCAACATGTTTCTGAGTGCATATGAGCTCATTTCCTTCTTTCTCATTTTTCTCATTCTCCATTAAAAGTTGAAGTTCAGTTCACTTTAAGCAAATGCCGTGTTCAACGTGCAATGCGACGAAGACAAACACATGCTATGTATTCCTTTGGTTACCATGTGTGTTCACTTCAATTACTGTTATGCACCCACTTTGTCGCGCGTTGGCTGATCGTGGAGTGGTGATAAAAGCAGGACCCGGATGGACTCGCGGGTTCTCTTTGCCTCACATGCCACCGAAACTCTGGATGGAGAGGAGTGGGAAACTCCGCCCCCTCTCCACTGTACTTGTGTTGTTTCAGTCATACCAATGCTTATGTTGTTACTTTAGGAGGGAGGGGGACGTCTGGTAATTAGTTTTCGGGTTTTGGTTTGGTGAGTTTAGATTTGTTTTGATAGTGTGGGGAGTAACCGGTTAACCTAGCTGGTGCTCCTGTCTTTTGTCCTCCGTTTGTGTTAACCCTTCGAAATAAGATTTTTGGTTATGGTTCCAAATAAACATCAGCATTTAGTTGTGTTGTGTCAACATTACACGTTGCACCTCCATAAGGAGCCGTATGAAAGAGAGGCCCTAACCGTAAGTGAACACATGGTCACTTGAAGCTTACCTTCCACTCTGGCTGGGCGCTCACAGTGGAGGGGGAGTGATATCGGAACTGGCACTGGAGCCCCTCGATGGGTAAGAACGGAGGCTCCCATGTCACCCTCAGAACCCTCCTGCTCTCGCTCACTGCTTTCACGTTGCACGGCTTGTGGGGTTTCACTACGCAAGACAAACAATGGATCCACCCAGTCAAGAAGGATGTCAAACCAATACATTTACAGCCAGACATTCGGTTACGTTCAACACAACGAGGACACAATAATAAACACCAGAGAAGAAGATATACTAACTACACTATAGGACTACACTAGCGATCACTACAAAATGTGCCTTTTTTTCATGTAATACACTTTGGGGCATTTTGGATAATTTCCAGGACATTTTATAAAATGTTGGGAAATACATTTTTTTCTATGTTGCATAACAGACCAATATCCAATTAATAAAGTAAAGTAAAAAAGTAAAATACATGCAAAATACAGAAGTTAACTTTATTTTACAGGGGCTTTTAAATGCCACAAGTCATTCTAATTTCGAGGGCAAGCCCCTGTTAATGTCTGACCTTGACACACACAAATACACACACATGCCAGTGTAGCTCACCGTGGTCGGTGGGGGACACATAGAAGGCCCTGGACCTGACGGGGCCCAGTTTAGAGTCCACCTCCAGCCACAGTTTGTAGCAGTTCATCCTCAGGGGGTGGATGGTACAGCTCCTCACCGTCTCACCCTGCCTGCGCGGCTGGCAGGTGGCCTCGCTCGTCCCCCCCACCACCTTCCCCGCTCTCTCCCTCCTCTCCATCACGTCGCAAGGCACGTCCGCCCACCTATGATGGAAGTACACTGTTTTGTTTTTGTTTTTTAAATCTTTTTAACCTTTTTATTTTATCAGGAAGTCTCATTGAGATCGAAAGCTCTTTTCTGAAACAATTACATATACATCAAATGTCACAAACAAGACAATTATAGAGACATAGATACATCAGTCGAAACATTCACACATATTGATGTCATTATTAGTAGGGAAGGGATGAGTAAACATAATAGGTGCATAATACCCAACACCAGGCTTCACTAGTTCTTTGTATGAGGAACGTTTAGAGCCATCCAATCAATGTGAGCTAGTGTTGTGTCATGTTTCCTCTAGGATTTTTTGAAGCAGAGGGGGCTTTTAACGCTAACCTTAATCCTAACCCTAACCCAGGCGAAGGGTTTTGTTTGTTTGGCTTTTGATTGCAAGACAGAATTGGATGAATGGTGAAAAGTGAGACTTCTATCCTGATATAGGTCATTTAATATCTCGAGAACGATATCTATCATGATATAGCATGTTTTCTGGTAATTCAATAAATAAATAGTCTATATAAAATAACCATATGGTAAAACCCATTTTTGTATACTCCTGTGTGAATTAAATACTTGACAGATGAAAAGTACTGAGTACTTTCTCATTTTATTAAGAACGTTAGTGCAAAATGAACATAACAGTTTCAAGTGAAACTATAGCGAATACATACATAAATATAGGCCTAGCCTGCAAAATGAAAATGTAAAATATCAAAGGTAAACAAAAACTGTTTAACTCCACCATCCAAGAGTTTGTGAGCATATCACAGTTCTCTGGGGCAGTGGTAGGTGTAAAGAAATACTGAAATGACCTGGATAGGAAACTGAGCTTAGTCAAGTGGTTGTTTTCCCAGCTGCAAGTCATCGCGTCGATGTCACCGTTGGTTTCACACGTTATATCGATGGCAGCACCTGGGGTACAACGAAACCTTTCAGTAACGCAACACAAAACACAAAGTGATTCTATGGCCTATAGTCCAGGAAATAGTTTGATTAACTCAACCCTATCCCATCCATTACCTCATGATATAATGTTATAGCCTTACTTTTCACTGTATGTACACATTTAAGGAGAGAGAGAGAGAGGGAGACTGACAGAGAGAGAGAGAGAGGGGGGGGGGGGGCGAGCCCACCTTCCACATAGATCTGGCTGTAGGGGATGTTCCACTCCTGAGTGCACTGCAGCAGGTCATAGAGACGATTCTCGGAGGGCAGCACCGTGATCTGGCTCACCTAGTGGAAGTCAAAGCAAGGAGAGAGAGAGAGAGAGAGAGAGACATAGAGAGATAGAGAAAAAAGGGAGTCGTATCATTTTGTGACATGTGGAACACGGTGGGACAGCCAGCAACTCAGAGGGCGTGAGATAAATGGACACATTTACGTAAGAGACACATTTGCCTGTACACAAAAAAGTACACAAAGCAACAATAGGACCCAATAGCAACAACAAATACGTGACATGCATATGTCTTTATACATAAATAATAAGCATAAATAATATACATTTATGTATACAAATAATACACATAAATAATACATGGATATGTGTACTATACATGCATATGTTATACTATACATAAATAATACATGTATATATGTACTATACATGCATATGTTATACTATATGCTATACTATAACATGCATATGTTATACTATACATAAATAATACATGTATATGTGTACTATACATGCATGTTATACTATATGCTATACTATAACATGCATATGTTATACTATACATAAATAATACATGTATATGTGTACTATACATGCATATGTTATACTATATGCTATACTATAACATGCATATGTTATACTATACATAAATAATACATGTATATGTGTAATATGAAATAATAAATACAAATAAACAGCCAATGCTCAGTTTTAAAAACGAGACAGAGCAGTATCTACCCATCGGTTGACGGAGGTGTACTGGTGGTTGGGGATGAGGTGATTTAAGTTGGTTTTCCATATGGCGGAGCTAGCGTTAATGCTGTGGTCATTAAACACACAGTAGATGGTGACATTCTGACCCGGCTTCACCACCACCTTCTCTGGGATGTAGCTGACCGCTGGAACAAAACAACAAAAACAACAACACGACAGTTGTAAATGGACTGCATATGGACTGCATGAATATATATATATATTTATATATATATTCAGTTGTGGGTCACAGCAGCCGCAATGTTTCATTAGAAGAGTAAACTGTGGTGCGCATTTTGTTAATTTAATTTGAATTATAATCATTAGATAATTATGGGGTATTTTTGGGCTCTTTGGGGAACAACCAGTCTCCTGCTAAGTGGTTTCCATAGAAACATCTTGCTTTTATGTCTGACTACTCAACTATGGCTGAATGGTCGTGACAGTGGTTCTAAAGAAAAACCTCATCATGAATTCACTGCTCATTGCAGACACTGAACAAGTAAACAAGACATAAGTTACCCTGATACACTTAGATAGATAGCACTGGGAAAAACACATGACAATTGTTAGTGCTCAAAGGCATGGTAGTATCAAACCTTCAGGGTGTGAAAATCTGTCTGTCTTGGAGTTTGAACAGTGATTTTTTGTTTAGTTTTCATGTGTGTTCATTGTATGTGAGCAACACTGTTTAATCCTCAAGGACATACTACCTTACTCATTTTCCGTTATCCCTAACACACCAAACAAGGTTATCTTGTGGTGGGTCATCGCTCTTCTGTGAGTGAGATGAATCTGCATTGGTGCACTGCACCACCCACATTGATTAGTCATTGTGAGATTTTGTATTGGTTTTCATGACACACAAATGCACACAAACACAAACTGCAGGAGAAGAGGTGCCAAAATGACACTTTCCATTCTCCGGCTACAGGGGTTGGTTAGCATGTGGCACTTCAAACGCACAAGAGTCCAATGACAGATGCCTTCCTCTTTCCACAGTCTTAAAGGTTTCCTGATGCGTTAGTGATTACTGACCCTAAGGTCGACCTCAAACTCAGGCGGCATTGACACGTGAGCTTTCCTGGAATGAGGTGTGCATTAATGACTTGAGCTAATGAGTGAATGAGTGTGTGTGTGTGTGTGTGTGTGTGCGGGCTAGGGCCAGTTTTATAGCTTGGAATTGACATGACATTCAATCTAGCCAACATAAATAAACTGCATGGTGGAAGCTACCACAATCAATGCGTAAGCTCTGTGGTTAGAGCCACGTTGCAGCGTAATGCTGTTGCTCGTAATGCCAGTAGTGGATGGAAGGTGTTTTCATATTCGTCGTTCTTATAATTAAAGAACGATAATGACCTAAATAAATCAATCTTATACTCTGTATTGTGATCATGTAAATGATTTATTATTATAACCTTTATTTTACCAGATAAATAATTGAGATTAAAAATCTCTTTTACAATTGCGGCCAAGAAGGCAGCAAAGTTACACGTCAAATTATACAAGAATACTAACGTAACGGTAACGGTACACGTATTCGTATCGAACCGTTCGGTACGGGGCTCTCAGTTCGGTACACACGCAAACCAAACGGTTCATTAAAAAAAAAGAACACTTTTTTATTTTATTTTATATAAATACATAAATCTTTTTTGGGGACATAGCTTCAATTGTGTGAAATGACATAATGTTCTCAGTGCCACTGTGCAGACAGGCACCGTGCTGCCCCAGTGCCCCCCCCCAGAAGCCGGCACGTCGCAACAGGGGTGTGACGTTTTGAAGTCAGTTTGACAGTCTGATCGCACAAACATGTTGCTCGCACAAATCCGTTGTTATTGCTTGCGTTTGAAGTGTGTTTAAAATGTGCACGGCTAGAAAAAGCACCTCAACACTCACCTGCCGCTGCCCAACGCGCTGTAATACATGATGTCACACCGCGTCCTGACTGAACGCGATGCGAGCGTCAGCTACAAAATCACTTGTTTTCTATTGAATGTCCTGACCAGCCGCATGCGATGCGACGCAACGCGGGGCGATGTGACGCTTTGAGTCGGACGCCCTGTTTCTCGACGTCCTGTTGCTCACGTTGTTAAAGAATGGATGAGGAACGGCTGATTAATTGAGTTAAAGGTAGTTATGCATCAGTAGGAGGAACCAGGCGAAAACCGGGGGCAACAAACACTATGAACTCTCCCCCTGCAGCGTTTAGGCAGCCATTCCCTGCTGATTCAAACAAGGCAAAAGAAATGAGCGCAGCGGTTGTATCAGGATATGAGATCATACTCTGTAGTAGAAAACGCAGGCTTTACCATCAAAAAAGTTAAGTTTTAATCAATTACATTTTTTTTAATCAAGTACATTTCTCTGGGATTTCTTCTTTTTCGATGTACCGAAAACATACCAAACCGTGACACCACTGGTTCGGTTCGAACCGAACCGTGAATTTTGTGAACTGTTACACCCCTAATGAATACATGTAAAAAAACAAACGATACAAATACAACAAAACAGAGTAAGAGACTACCATCCATACATCAAGAATGTATATCTTACAAAAAAAATCACCATGGTCTACTGCGAATAGTACAAATCGCAGAAAGCATGACGTAAACAACTAGCATGCTACAATAATCCTAACACAAGAACTATCAATCCTCAGAAGACATAAACTATAGTATTGCATTGCATATTGCTTCAATGAATTTGTTCTCATTGCAAGCACTGAACATGTTTGTATTCAGACAATGAACACTAGCTATCCACATTGATGCTGTGGCAGTAAATGAAAATGGAACAGCTTTTACCAGAAATATGTCATCAGCTGAGTTCAGGTATTTCAACTTGAATTCAAGTGAAATAATGAGAATAACAGCTGCCTGAAACAACCTGGGTCCCAAAGCATCCATTTTGAATAGCAGCATGCATTTCAGTGTGTGACTTTCAACTTGCACATCACTTCCCTTATTATCAGATGTAGTATGGTTTCAGTTGTTAAAGTATATGTATAAGTACAATTGAATCTCATGAAGAAATAATTAAATAAATATCTAATCATTTTAAGTCAGCTAACTTATGTTTACATTTTGTATGTATATTTTTTGTATTTTATTTTAAAACATTTATTTATTTATTTAATTTATTATATTGTCACTTACTTTATTATTATTATTATTATTATTATTATTATTGCTATGTGTTTTTTTTATGTGAGCTGCTGCAATGCCTTAAAGGATAACTTTGCCGCTTTTCAACCTCATCAACCTCTATCCACTCATGCGGATAGATAGAGATTAGCATCTCGTGTGAAAAATACCTGCAGTTGTTGCCGATGCTCTCCGTGTCACTGAGGCTTGGCGCGGCGCAGATGCAAAATCAATTCATGCCATATCTAGCCTCATATCGTTCATTTGCATTAGAGGGCGGCAAGCCCGACGGGGCCCAATGAGGCCCGACACCGTGGACAGATTAGGGCCGGGCTCGGGCCGTTTTTAATAAAAGAAAATAAAGTTGCATTTATCTGGCTTAATTTTAAACACACACGCGCAGTAACATTTGCTACGACGTGCCCTATTGTGATGTTACTTTAATTAGCCTAAAAAAGACAGTGACAGAAAGAGCGTAGTTTCATGAGAAGATGGACAAAATAAAATCACAGCTAGCAAAGGGAGAGTTGTTAAAAGTTCCTAATGCGTCTGGAAAAGCTGCATTGTGGAATAACTTTGACATCATTACAAATGCAGAGAATGAACCTATCGGTCATGTACAGAGAATGAATCGGTTCATTCTCTGTACAGTGCCGAAACTGCAGTACGATCCTTGCCTATGATAGCAAGAGAACCGGCATATCCCATCTGCAAAGGCATGTTGATCGTGGATTCGCTGTGGCTAGTGCTAAAGCAAAACAAAAACAAATATCAATGGACAGAATTTTCTTCAAGCCGGTGCCATCTGACGTGAAATCGCAAGTCACCGAAAAATGTGTGGATTTCTGTTGTGAGGACATCAGACCATTTCGAACCGTGGCTGGACCAGGATTCCTTAAATTAGCACAGGAGCTAATTAACATTGATGCAAAACATGGATGTTTGTCCGCTGAAAAAGTACTTCCTGACCCCACAACCATATCAGGCCATATCAACAGAAAGAGAAAAGCTGGTTGCGGAGATAAAAGAGGTACTGTGCTCAATTAATGTCGGGTGTCGGATGACAACTGATGACTACCGAAAAGTTAGTTACATGGTGATCACACCACTTTGTCACTCTGGCTTTTTGTCGGACTCGGGCCATGTCATTGTTTTCCTCGTCGGGCTCGGGTAGGGCTGGGCCTGAATGCCACGGGCTTGGATCAGGCTGGGGCCGACATTTCCGGCCCGTGCAGCCCTCTAAGTTGCGAGTACTGAAATGATACAAAGCTGGTTGAAAAGCGGCAACGTTCCCCTTTCATTTCCCCTTGGGGGTGTCATGAATTCCCCTATTAGTTATTTTCATCTGGTTTTTTTTGGTTTCTCAAGCCATGTCACTAACTCTCCTGTCATTTCACCTCAATCACCTCATTCCCTTAATCTGGTTTTCCCCGCCCATCTCCTCACCTGCAGTTCATCCCCTCATGAGTCCCTCAGTATAAATACCAGTCCACTTTCCCTTGTTCTCTGCAGTGTCTTTTGTGTTACGCCAAACGTTCCCACATTCTACATTCCCAGTTTTTCCTGACCTGCCTGTTTTGACCCTGCTCGACCCCAGAAAGAAGGGAGGGAAGGGGGGTTCACGAAAAGTACACAGTTCACAAGAAATTAATTAATTGAAAATGAACATGCACTTTCATGCACTTTTTTACCACTACTGGCATACGAAAGCTTTTTTGAGCACACGATACAGAAACAAGAATCAAGTGCCAATCTGCTTTCCGTCTTCACCAGTTTCCTCTATCCAAGCCCGTCTCCATTTACTTTTGACATATCTGTCAACTACAGTTGTGCTTTCACCAGGTTTAATACATTTCGCTTCCATTCTTCACCAAAAGACATTATATCTTGTGCGCATGACTTCAAATGTCCAGTGTGTAGGATTTAGGGGGATCTACTGGCAGAAATATAATATTATATTATAAGTATGTTTTCATTAGTGTATAATCCCCTAACCCTTATTTTATAACCCACACAAAGTAGTTCAAACTAGCTCCACCTCGAGCATCTGCAATAATCAAATGCTGCTTATGCATTAACTTGTCACTATTAATAATGTACTTTGTTACAATTATTTTATATATCAGTCACAGCCCGATTTTCTGCAAAACAAGTACTTTTACTTTAATACCTTAAGTAAATTTAGCTGGTAATACTTCTGTACTTTTACTACTAGGCTACTTCAATACTAATGATTTATATAGCTGAATATGTAAAATAGCAATAAAAGTGACTATTCAACTCTGTCAACCCCCCGATTACACCGGACATTAAAAAAAGAAATAAAATTCAATAAAAAAATTTAAAGATCGCCAGCAACCGTAGCGTAGAGGATTGTTTATTGTAACTTTTAAGGCAGAATCTGCTGGCTTACCTTATAAACATCAACGACAGGTCTTTAAGCCCTGATCTATCATAAATAAATAATTAAGTATAATTTAACACATTATACTTTAGACACTTCCCGCTCCCCAGTTGAGATCATGGAGACTGCAGTACAAACACTGTACTACAGATACATGTAGTGGTGTAAGAGGTGACAGGCCCTTACTGTCCAGGTAGATATGGTGGGGTTGGCTCCAGGCGCTCCAGAGAGGGGGCCGGCCCGGGAGGGAGCAGCGGGCCTGACAAGTGTAGTTCAGTCTGGGTCTCAGGTCCAGAACCACCCTGGGCTCCCCAGACACATGCAGAACCTGTTTGGGGGGGGGGGAAGAGCGATAAACACACACTCTGCAAATAAGACTCAAAGGACAAATAAGATACCCTCACGATACACACACATAGGAGGTACACACACACACACACACCCATCTAGTCTAACACACGCACAAACATCTAGTCTAACACGCATGCACACACACATATCTCCTATATGTGTGTGTGCATGCGTGTTAGACTAGATGCACACACAGATCTAGACTGACTAACACACACACACACACACAACACAACACACACAATTCTAGACTAACATACACAACACACACGCAGCAACGTATCAGGTTCAATCAACATAATGTCAATGACATTGACTTGATAGTAGCTGCCATGTTGCAAAGTTCTTGGAAAGGATGAATCCATCGATATTTTCCAGTGTCGCAACATCACAGTGGGTGAGAGGACGTCTTGTTTTCAGCTGCAGTGTGACTGTGTGTAACAGGCTCACGGCAGCTGCAGGCAATGCAGGACAGTGCTTACAACTGTCCTGAATCCATATGTCCATAGCTATGTTTTATGATATTTTTTTAACATACTTTTTGCTCAAATATATAGAGGTATTTCAGCTTTATTTAGTTGAGCAAACGAAACATAAAAATGGAAGCATCCAATCCATCCATACTGATTCATGCGTTTGGCGACATACAGTAGAACAATGAAGACATACAAACTGACACGGTAAAATAACCGTTTGGAAAATGTCACTAAACAACTTGAAAATTGTAATTATCATGACAATTTGAAATGCGCAGCAGAGCTGAATGACATAATGACATCTGCAGATATCCTATTGCCTGCATCATACCGAGAGCGGACACCTACCTGCCAGACGGGCCAAGTGCTGTTGAACATGTAGCGCACCTCGTACAGCTCTGGCCTGGTGGCTAACTGAGGCGCATCATTCCAGCTTAAAACCAGCTGTCCGTCCACTGTCTGGGTGTGAGTCACATTAATCGGAGGACTGGGTTTGACTGTGAGGAAAACAAAAAAAAGAAAGCAAAAACTCAAACACAAGCAGTAGGACATTGAAAGACACATAGGCTACGGTTGTCACATGAATACACTTTGCAATACACTGACGAAACGAATGCGTACAGACCTATTCATCCACCTGATAATAACAATGAGGTCAGTGTGCCTGCCTACGCTGGCTCACCGCTTCATCAACCGTAACGCCTGTGAAACATCTCAATAAGAACACTGGATTAGGTTCATGTCCATTACAGTAATACCACAGCGGCTGTGTCTGTGCATTTAAATATACACTGCTGTGTGCTCAGCAATCAATTTAAATTCCTTTAGCATTAATTATAGAGGAGGTTGTGATCGAGTCTGATTGAAAAACGTCGGACAATATACAGTATGCCACATGGTCATGTTTAATATCTGTACCGAAATGTCACTAAACGTATTGGCTCATGTACTAAACACTGTGTCGATACACTGAGTACTGAAGCCCTTCCCAGTTTGTTTGTTGTCACTGCTGAAAGTGACGCACAGGGCACCAGGAGCCGGCCTCATAAGTGCAGGTAGATCAGGAACATTAAGGGATAATTGAGTCCAGTGAGAACAACAACATTGTCAATACGGAGGGAAAAAACATAAATAAGCACTTTCTCTCTTAACCAATAGTAGACTGCCTCAGGAAATGTGAAACAACCTACATTAAGCCATTAGTTCTCCTACAGCTCCTAGAAAAGAAAACAGTCATTTAAATGCTACATTTTCCACCATGGAGGACGTTTTGTTTTGAATAGAATAGAATAGAATCTTTAGAATCATTGTTGGTACAACGAAATTGAGTTTAGAGCATCACCACTGGCATACAAACATACTGAATATAGCATATAAATAATACAATATAGCATATAAATAGTACATCACAATATGACAACAAGTCAAGTTAAATGTAAATACTTTTAATTATGTCCAACTGTCACAATGTTAGACAGCAGAAACAGCGCCATTTCTGCTGTTCGCCTGCTGAAGCACCAATAGTGATTCTCTCTACAGTTAGCCAACGGACTCACTGTCTCTACAAAATAAAAACAAAAACAAAAACAAAGCACGATATAAATAGCCGTGATTGCTTATGTGGATGTGGATGCTCATGACGTGGATGCTACAGTAAGTACAGGGATCTTAATCTCCGCCAGTGGAGCGGTATGAGCGAGGCTAGTCAAGGGCCTACGTGGACACTGTTCTATATCAGAGTGTCACAGGAGCACTTGTACTACAGTATAATGTGAGAGTGTCGTGGCCATTACAGATTGATGAGTGATCAGTATTTCATCCACCGTTAGAGTGAATTCACCCTGAAAAGTTGGCTGGCCAGAAAAAAATAGTGGAAATAGTGGAAACAACTCAATACAAAATCTATGCGCATGCACACACACGCACGCACACACTGCTGTATACCGGTCATGCTTGCCCTTCACAGTAGAATAGGGGTAACATTATCTCCTTATCTGTCCAGAGTATGCCATGGCTTTGAGTCTCTTTGGGAAAATACAGTAATAATATAATATAATAAGGCACACTGCCTTATCTTAAAAGACCGCAAAGTTGAATGTACTCATTAGCCTTAGAACAAACTCTAACAAATATCAAAGCAGTGCCTGTAACTTGTTGCTGTGTGGATGATTCAGGACCTGAAAGAAGAACCGCTTCAGAAAACCTTCAAAGCCCATTTCCCAGAACTCTAGAAATGATCAATTGTTTCTTTCACAAAACATTTTTGGCGACAGTGGCTCAGGAGGTAGAGCGGTTGTCTGGCATGCTGGTTCAATCCCCGGCTCCTCCTAGCCAAGTGTCGAGGTGTCCGTGAACAAGACACCCTAACCCTAACTGCTCCCGATGAGCTGGCTGTCGCCTTGCATGGCTGACACTGCCGTCGGTGTATGAATGGGTGAATGTTAGGCACTAATTGTAAAGCGCTTTGAGTGGCCACTGGGCAGAAAAGCGCTATATAAATGCAGTCCATTTACCATTTATTTACCATTTTTCACTTAGACTGAAATGTATCTGGGAATCAGGACTTATTTTAGTGTCTCCTTACCTGGGCGGCCCGGGACACGGAGCAGGACGGGTGGAGCGGTGGCATTGAGGACAGCGATGGTTACCATAGCAAAGGACTGCTTGGCGTCATCGAGGGCGAAGGAACAAATGAGGGAATCGCCTGTCACGCAGACGACCGGTTTAGCAACCTCCACGTCTGCGACACCGAGGGCGCCCTCTTCGGTCTGCAGCCTGGGAACGGATCACATTAAAGCTAAAGTTTTAATCCTTTTACACATTTTCTATTTTCATTTTCGTATAAAAAGTGAAAGACAAACTATATGCATTGGTTTAATTTTGAGACTCTCTTCTAATTTCCCTCTATAATTTAATAATTATATAAATTATAATAAATAAAATTATATAATAAATTATATAATTGTAATTAACTTGGAGTCATCATTACATTTTGGGGGAAAGGATCACATAATGTTATTAATAAAACAGCAATAGTCCGATGGCGCTGAAAGAAACTCAAAGAAAGCCATTTGCAGGTCAAATAGGGTCAGATTTGAAAGCTCAAGATGGATTGTCTGGTTATATTATTTGCCTGGAAGCACAGCCAGTGTCTCTTATCGAGTACGTGTTAGTTCAGCTGCACAGCGTTCATCCCGGAGATGACCGGGCTGAGAGCACGCAGGCTACAGCTTCTGTGTGACCTGCTCTACTGAGCTGCAGGTAGCCAACACCCTCACTGTGCTGGGAGGAAATGATGATCAGATAACGCGTACACGCTTATTCATCCAAATAAAACAAACACACGCACACATGCACATGCACACACACACACACACACACACAAACACAGACACACAGCGTGGCTAGACATTAATTTACACTCACACCTTTGCACCTGGCACCTGAGGCCAGGCATGACAGGCATACCAAACAGGCGATGATGGCGATGAGGTGAGAGAGAGTTTGAACCAGAGAGAGAACAGGGCAGAGCTCCATGCTCTCGGAGTTTGAACCAGAGACACTGGGTAGAGGTTCATACTCACGCTGGACGCTGCAGGCTGATTACCGGGGAGCGGACAGCCAAGGGTTCTGGCGGTGGGCTGCGAGATTTCAGATCACAAACAACATTTTCCCAGTCGTCATCAACGGCGCACAGGATGCTCCAGCAGAGGCCTGTGGGACATAGAATTTCCTGGGGTTAGTGCCTCCAGAAGAACAGTGGGAGACAGCTAGATAATACACTCACCCTACCAAGGGTAGGGTGTGAAAAAGCTGTGGAAAGGCCTCATGTGAATATCCTGACATGTTTAGCCCATTCTGCTTGGAAACTGATTGAATCGGAGAGCTAAAATATATGCGTATTGGAACAGTGGAGAAGAGGTTCAGACTTGTACGGAGGATTTAAGATCTGTCCTTATCTTACACCAGCTATTCCTTCTGTGTTGCTCTGTGCACGCTGCAAGGTTTTCGTAACAGCAGGCTGGATGTTGTGTGTGTGTGTGTGTGCTGGATGATTGCTTTAATTATTGATTGTTGAATACACTTCAAATTAATTTGTGATATTTATTTTCAGGTTAAAGACCTGACAGTGTAAGTGTTTCCTTTGTTCAAATTCAACTGAGTGAGCCCTGTTATTTAATTAGTATTTCTGGGATATGCCAGAGGTAAAAATGGCAAACAATTGATACTGAACAACATGGTCCTCCTGAGTCCAATTTGCCTCATTCCTATGTTGACATATAATACAGGGCTAAATCATACCATTTGTTTGTTTAAATGTTGAATGTGTCACCCTTTTAGCTGGGTGATTATAATTGGCTGGATATGGACCTTGCATGGGTATTGATTCAGATGTGTCATAGCACCTGACCACGCAGTTTGATGGCACGAAGATGACCATTTATAGACCAAACAGTGGTGATGGTTTGTTTTCACTTTGGCCATGATTCAGTAGAACACATTGTTCTCTTGCCCAGCCGTCTCCACGGTTTGAACTCAAGCAGCAGCCATGACCACCTGTTTGTGAAGCCCTGGCGGAAGCGACTAACATGTAGTTCCTCTAACGGCCTATAGGTGGTTCACGGTGGTTGGATGCAGAAAGACCCATTCTACCATCATCCATTCTAAGTCATTGGGAGAAATTAGATTTGATTCTCGTAATACAAAGCCAATACATTTTTTTCTTCATTTGGTTAGGATCTCAGTGGCTAGTTCATCTCCATATTATGTATTTTGAGAGGTCCAACAAGAGGAATGAGTTTTGGCCATAGACTACTGCGAGGCGGCCATTCAATTCCTGCCCTCAATGTGCCAAATTCGTTTCCGCTGCTGGTTGCAAAACAATGTTCACATAAATCAAAAAGCATCAATCTTTCACATCGAGGGACAACTAGCAGGGCCTTCCACTGTGGTCCTAATGACGCATCGTTTGGGATTGCCTCAGGAGGCAGACGGTGTTGTGGATTCATCATTGGAATGAGCAGTGAAGGCAGAGCCCTCCATCAGGGATAACCTTTAGAACCTCCCATAAATAACAATGGCAGCTGTAGTGCAACCCAAAAGCCTTTTAATTATGTGTTGCTGTGTGTGCCACTCGAGACTTCTGTTATCCAGACAAAAATAGTCACTATTTGATGTTAGCAAGTAATACATAGCTGCACTATTCTCCTGAAAGCTCCAAAATGGATTGATTTAATTGATAATTACAATTAATTCACCGTTCCAGATTGAAAAAATAAATATCCTGTGTAGATCATTATTATAATAATTATTACTGCTTGCAGTCTGCAGACAGATAATGGCCCAAACACCCAGGCTAGTGCTTTGAGTACCAGTACAAATACCAATAAAGAAACAACAATGTACCTTCAAGTTAACCTTGCTCAGTGTTGTTCTGTGGTTTATTTTGTTCTCACTGCCATTCTAACTTTCAAAGATGGCACCATCCTGGCCAATAGTGCATGAGAATGAGATATCCAACTTATGAGTCAGTTGTCAAGGTTTCTCACTTTTTGTTTCTTTCCAAACACATTTAAGAGCCCCGGTCTCGGCTTCGAAGGTGGGAATTTGAAACCTGACATTTGAACATTTTTATCTCAAAACCTTGAAGTACATTTTTATATTCAAGCAATCTTCATCAACCATTTGTCTTGTATTTGGTATTGAATAGCTATCATATGGAAGTATACACTTTTAGTATAAACATTGTCTTATAATTTCTTACCCTCAGTGGGCTGGTCGTTTTCTCCAACTTGCGATGTGCTCCTCAAACTCCTGTAGCGCCACCGTGGGTCCTTTGTGCTCAGTGATTGAGCGGCATGAGGTGGGGGGGTGACAGAAGCCATGCCTGCAGTATTCCCCTCGGTATTGTGGTGAGTTGAAGGCAGACTGCAGCACAGCTCATCGTGCCAGGGCAGATCCACGGCTGCACCCCCATGGGGAGGCTGTCCACGTCCTGGTTCCAACCCCCAAGAACCTGGCTCACAGAGGAAATGTACCAGCATGAATGTTGATGTGTATGGGGATGGTATGTTCATTGCTGGCTATTGGTTAATCTTATAGAATGTCTATTGTAACCCCAGCAGATAAAGAGATGAACAGTGGAAATGCAGCATCGTTCTGTAGAATAAAAACATTTGTAGTATTTTCTGTTCCCTAAAAGAGTGTCGCAATATTCATGGATTTTCCCATGCAGGTTTCACCGCAACTAAAACCATCTCTTTCTCTCATTCTGTTTTCTCTCCTATTAAAAAGAGAACAGAAACAGCTTATACAAGAGATATCGAGGATCATATGAAGATCATATGACATATATCTCATAGGACCAGAGTGCTTTTCTGTTCTCATATTCTGGGAAATCTCTTAATACTAATAATAATTCTCTAACACTGTGTCTGTTACCTCAGGCTGTTGGTACACTATAACATGCAGTTGAGTACACAAGCTAGCCACTTAGCAGACTTTAAGTCTGGAGACTAAGACTTTTATTATCTATCAGAGAGATGAAGTGGCCTCGGGTAGGTATAGGAGCAGGTTGCACAGAAGGTCAAGTATCAGAGGGCAATAATCCTATCCATGTACAAAATGTCAGCTCACAATAGCGTATAATCCACAATAGCTGAAATAATATAACGGATTCAAGGGCTTTAAAATAAATTCTGAAATCAATAATGAATGTGCATTTTAATTCTATTGACAGTTACAAAGGGCCGTATTTCCTCATTAAACTAACACATATTCCATAGATCTCAGACATATTTCCACTTTATAACGGTATAAATGTATATTTTAACACAAGAGATTAATCCATTCGGCTAGATTCCTCTGGGGAAAGCTCAGTGAAATATTTCCAGCGGTGAGTACATATTTTTGCTTGTGTGCCAGAAACTGAGCAGGATGTGGTTAAAGTGAATCTGTTGTGAGCTGCTCATGTTAAGAGGGATGCAAAACTCACCATAGGAGAGCAGCACAACAGCCACCAGGGTTCTCAGCATGTCGAAACAGGTAGTAAAACTGTAAGGTAAGTTCCATACAACAAGTAGTACAACTGTAAGGTAGGTTTCATACAAGTAGTAAAACTGTAAGGTAAGTTTCATATTATTTCATTGTGCCTATGTCTCCTCCTATGTCTCCTCCTTGCCACAACAGCAGCCATCTGTGCGCAATGCTGGGCTGATTAACCCCTTCCTTTCAAACGTATTAAATACAGACGCAGTCACAAGCACCACAATTACTTTGAGGCTTGGTAAATCGCATTGCCTTAAGGCAAACGTACTAAATGGACATTACGTGTGGTGTTCCTCAGCGCGTTAGTAGATCAGCTGCACATTTGTTTGCGGGTGATATCAAGTTTGGACACGTTTTTACACATGCAAACCTTTAGTAAATCAGGCCCATAGTCTTATTTTTTTGATTAATCGATTAATCATTTAGTCTATAAAATGTCATAAATAATAGGAAATGCCATCACACATTACCAGAATCTTACAGAAACATTACCAGTGATGTCTTAAATGTGGTTGCTTTATCTGACAAGCAGCCAAGAAAAACTAAACTATTCCAAACGATTCATTAACCAAATATTTGAATTGAACAATTAAATTGCAATTCATTGCAAATGTTTGTTATTTGTACTTAATAAATGACTTAAACGATTAATCGGAATTAGAATTGATTAATTGTCTGTCGATCGACTAATCGATTAATCAACTAATCATTGCAGCCCTACACTACTTTCATGCTTACCGATGGTGAACATTTAAGGCATACACACACAGACACACACTCATATACATAAATATAAGAATAAAAAAGGACAACATCACGTGATCTGAGATTGACTCGCACATGCTATAATGTGTTACCAGCATGCTAAGTGTGTCACAAAATATAAGACCTCAATTCAGGCTTTCTGCGCCTAATTGAACCTTATTTGCATTAGGATCCAGCAGAGTACTTACACTGTATGTGTTCACAGCCCAGTGAACATGGCCTGGGCTTTAACTGGGACAATGCCCTAGCTGAAAAAGAGAGAGGGAGAGAGAGAGAGAGAGAGAGAGAGAGAGAGAGAGAGAGAGAGAGAGAGAGAGAGAGAGAAAAAGAGATGGCGAGAGAGAGAGAGAGAGAGAGAAAGAGTGAGAGAGAGAGATGGCGAGAGAGAGACACAGAGAGAGATTGTGAGAGAGAGAAACAGAGAGAGAGAGAGAGAAAGATAGCGAGAGAGAGAGAGAGAGAGAG